>VZRU01012791.1:2093-33968 GCA_013398155.1 Pedionomus torquatus
CCCCGCCGGGGACCGCGGCCCGCGCTGCCCGCACACCCGGCTCTGCCCGGCGGCGCAGACGGTGCCCCGCGGCGCAGACGGTGCCCCGCGGCTTTCCCCGGGCGCTGTTGATCGGGGAGCTTTATCGTCTTGCTCTCTAAGCGCGGCTCGGCGCGCAGCGACTGCGGGGCGCTGCGCCTTCTGGGCATCGGGCTGGAGTTGCTGCCCTCGGGGAGGATCTTCTCCTTGCTTCAGAGAGAGCTTTGGTGTGGTCAGTGAGATAATCGATGGATTTCGCAGGAGAATAAGATAAAAGCAGTGTTTTGACGTTAGGTACGGTCTGGTCCCTTCTGGCAGCCGTTGCTAAATGCTAAGTGTTTAGAAGTCTGTGAGTCAGCCGTTCGTGCCAACGATACACTTGGCGGGAGCTAATAGTGCAGGCAACAAGAAGAGTCTCCAGGTGAAACTATGAAACATCATCAGCGTCGTGTTTATGTGGTCGATGGAGAAGAGGACGTAGTTCAGCCAGGAGGTACCGAGTAGGTATTTTGCTGTGTTAGACAAAGGCTTTTTAACTTGGTGACTTTTTGTTTCTTTTGAAGAGTGCTCTAAAGGTACATGGGGAAACTCTCCTAGATGGACCTGTATGTTTATATAGGAAAACCTGTTCTTAAGTGCTTAGAGCAAGAACGGTGTTTACGCAAGGTCACACGGCGTGGCATAGCACACGGTAAGGCCCTGGGACAGATCAGGTACTGGTGGCAGGAGGTTCTGTCGCAGCCAGGTTGGCTAATTCATTTGCAGTCAATTCAAAAGTATTTTGCAAAGACAATGGTTGAAGTAAATTCGCTAGTATTATGAGCCTTAGTGTAGAATTTATGAAGAGAACTTATATTTTTCTGTCCACGTTGGCCTGTGATTAACACGGAAAGTTAATGACAATCACTAAAAAGTGGAACAAAAGCCAGGGCTCTAGCAGGAATACAATGGTTTGCCTCTTTGAGGAAAGACATTTACACACTTTAATAACTTATTTCATATTTTAGGAGCACTGTGTTTAGGAGCACTCTCACCCTTCTAGTCTTTTCTGACTGAAACCTAGTCGTGTTCTTGTAAGTGTTCACCTGAAGACTTTCATATTCTATGCTTTTAAACATCCCTTGTGGTTTATGTCATTATAACTGTTTAGAGCTACGTGTGATTTACATGAGAAGGGACTGTAAAAGAAGTGTTAGCTTTTCAGATTTTTCATTGGTGTTCAGTGTATTTCTTACTCTTTTTGTATACGTATGGATGATGTAATTAGATGTGTTGTACTGTGGGGACTAGGTCACAGTCTTCCAGTGACAAGTGTCACTGATAAAGGCAGAAAAGAAATTGGGGTAGCAGCAAATGGAAGCAGGAGTTGCTCCTGCTGTTACCTTTCTCTTTTTCAAGGGTACAAGCACAGCAGCAGCATGATCAGAATGTCTCCTAAAATTTCTAGATTCCAACGAATATTTTCTGCAAAGCACAGCAACAAGCAGCCAAAGAACTTTTGAGACTAACCACTGAGGGTTGTTTAAATAAAATAGCTGGAAAAATGTATCGAAGTATGTGTTGTTACTGTGCTAAAAGCTCAGGTATTGCTCTACAGCAGATACCTTCATAAATCTGCCTGAAATTATAGATTTTGAATATACATAAGGTGTTACATAAACTGCAGTGTGCGTGTTGGCAACTGAGAGGCCAGTAAAAGAGTCTAGAAGGTGCCACAGAGGTGCCTGGTACATTGCTAACAGTGGAGTTATGTGAAATTGAGACTTAGATTCTTGTTTGCTTTGTTGTTTTGTTTTCTGAAAAAGTATGTAGGTAGCACTGTCAAATCTCAGTATGTGTGTTTTGAGCAGTGTGAACTCTCTGTAAGCAAGCATTTCAGGGAGGCAAACTCTGAAAGTTTGGTTTTGTGTGAATTTATCTGCAGTGGAATTTTCCTGTTCTTGATTTGTGATGTCTTCTGAAGAAACTGTCTCCCAACATAGATCTTTTTCAGAGGGGTGTATTACAAATGGATTTTCTGCAATGGAAGCTTCTTTTGAGTCATCCTTTATTATTAGTGGAAATGGGAAGCTGCACCATGAATCACACCTTGGTGTCTCAGTGCAAACACTGTCTTTGCCAGTACGTCAGTTGGAAAATGAAATAAAAACCACTTGATTAGTAGCTCACCAACACTGATGTGTACCTGCTGAATCTCGGAGACTACACCAAGTCTTTATTATGAAGCAGTTGCACCATATGTTGCTGTTCTGTCTGTTAAAAACCTAGGAAGGCAATGGAGGCTCAAAGTTAAACCTGCTAAATTACATGCTCCTTCTTCCAGACCTATAATCATTCATTTTCCTTTGCCACAAGGCAAATGTGCTGGATATTAACCTAGCCTCTACAAATGTCTGTCTCCCCTACCCATTCAAATGGTGTCCCCGTGCCTTTATACAACTCCTTTCTCTCCAGACAAGCAATTTATCGGTCTTAGATCCCAATCTGATTATGGTGGAGCATGAAAAATGTCAGAAAAACTAAAGGGAAACAGGGTTGACCGTAATGGAAAGTGAAAAGGAGATGATGTGTGCCAGCAAAAGAAATACAGGTGCATGTGTAGTTAAGTTGACCAATGGCCCAAAACACAGTCAACTTAGAAATCAATCAAATATGTTACATTCCTTGCTGAAGAGATTCCAGAATATTGTTAATGGCCTGAGATAGTCTTTTGTAAGACCAGGTCTATCTGCACTACAGAGGATGATCTTCAAGGTCCCTTCCAACTCTAACCATTCTATGATTGTTGAAGATCTTGGTGTGATATTTATATACGCATATGGTAGGTGTGCATGTCTCTGTGCATCAGTTTGCTTGGAAATCTCATCTAACATTACCGTGGCTGCTATTGATAGTAGTTGGATACATTAATTTTATGTATTTATTTAACAGCTTAGTAGCCGGCTTTTCTTACCAAGGTGTTGCACTGCTTTGATCAACTTTCACAAGTATGTGGAGTAGTTTGCTAGCTTCAGAATAAAACCACCGGGGACTCAGATTCATTTGAGAGAAAGTGGCTGAAAGTATTCTGGTAAAGCTTTTGAAATTTTACAAAATATTTTCATTTGATTTGTACACACGTATATGAAATGCAGAGCTGTGATAAAAAAATGGTAAAATTAAGAGATATGAAACTATCTATAGCGAGTGCTATAGAATGGTCCGTTTTACAGTATGAAAATTTTATTTGCCATGTATTTAAATATGTGTGTTGTTCCTGATAAAATTTGTGTTGAGGAGAGGGCGTGCTCCCTAACTGTATGCTTTTTTTCTTTTGTGTGTGTGTGTGTGTGTAGGAGAGTTGGGTGAGGGAAAGGCACCAATTTCCTCCATAAATTCTCTCGGGTTGGTCTAGGAATTCAGGTCTGATGTTAGAAACGTGTACTTTAATGTCCTCAGTTTCAAAGGTTCTTTGTATATTTGTAATATGTTCTTGTTGAGGTGTTTGAAGACATCATGTAATTGTTAAAGACCCTTAAGAAATTAGGGAACTGGTTTAGTTAAACACTTGAGCGCAGGATGACTGCTTCTGATCTGTGCCAGAAAATAGGTGAACAGATAGAACAGTGAAGTTGGTTTGAGAAGCTCTCTTGGCACTCGGTGGACAAGTATTACAGGTCATATGAGTCAGTTGAGAAGTCATCTTCACAGATTGAATAGTAAATAGGAATAATTGCATATTTTGTCTTGTGGTGATGCATGTGAATGTTTCAGATGGCTGAAAATGAAAATGATGTGTATTATTAAAGTAGTGTTGTCTGAAGAGTCTGAGAAAGATTGCTGTTTGCATCCTCGCATCGCAAACTCTTGAGGAGAAAAAAAAAATACTTCACTGTCTCTGGCCTCATGGGACTGAAAAGTTTTCGATTTCTCAAGGAAAGCTGTTGATCAGTTGCCAATTTTTTAAATAAAAGACTCAAGCAAAGATGGAATAATTATGTGCCACAACGATTAAAGCTCAAGTTCAAAAACCCCAGAAGAATTCAGTGTATAGATTGTGTTTGTAAAACACAGTCCTTTTAAATTCCCTTTTACCCAAAGAGGAAAAAAGCAGTATCTCAGTGGTTATTAAGACTTTTTTCATCAGAGAAGACAAATTAAATACATCTAAACTTTACATTTCATTAAAGAACTACCCTACTAATGCGTCTTCTTTTACTTTCAGGTGTAGACTGTTCATTTTGTTTATCCTCTGTCTGCCTCAAATAACTGGAAAAAAAATAATTAAAGAGAATCCTGGAAGCAAGAACATTCTTTTCAGTCTGCGTTTTCTCACTCTGCTTTTCTCTTAAAATAAGAAGTCTTATTCAGCCATTTCACCATAAAGCCCTAGTCTCATTGCTATCACTTTTCATAAGGCATGGAGGAGAACAACTCCATGGGCTAAAAGTTTACAGAATGAGAATGGTGCTGGGTTATGGCTACATCTAAAGATGCTGTGTGCTTATTAGTGGACAAGAGGAAGCAACTGGGAGGGAGTTTAGGCTGACTCTCATGAGTCTCCTGGAAAGAATCGTAGGATAGTTTGGGTTGGAAGGGACCTTTAAAGGCCATCTAGTCCAAGCTGTTTGTCATGGGCAGAGACATCTTCAACTAGATCAGCTTGCTGATCTAGTTGAAGGGCCCCATCCAACCAGACCTTGAGTGTTTCGGGCCAGTGTTTCACCACCCACCACCTCTCCAGCTCTCCTGTAGCTCCTTCAAGTACTGGAAGGCTACAGTAAGGTCTCCCTGGAGTCTTTTCTTCCCCAGGCTGAACAGCCCCAGTTCCCTCAGCCTGTCCTCACACGAGAGGTGCTCTGTCCCTCTAATCATCTTCGTGGCCCTCCACTGGACCCGTTCTAACAGTTCTATGTCTCCTATGTTGAGGACTCCTGAAGTAGACACAGGACTCCAGGTGGGGTCTCACTAGACCTTGTCTAAATAAGACAAGACAGCATTGTTAGTAGTGCTATGAAAGCATTAACTTGGATTGTAAAATTGCAATTGAAAACATTTTCTTGCTGCTCCATGCGTAAGGAGAAAGAATTACAGAAAAGGAAGCACAAAGTTGCTCTTTGCCTACATTTAAGGCTTTCTTCGTTTCAGCCCTGGTATCTCCCTCATTTCAGTGGTCTGTTCTCCAGCTACTTATTTTTGTAGTATGGGTGTTGCAATAGCAAAACAGAGCTGACCGAGATGTTTGTTTCCCACAGTTATAGCAGTATCTAGGCAAGTTTGGTTTTTTACAGTGATTTGGAAATATCTTGATCATCACCACAAATTCTTTCTATAGTACTTTCAGTAAAGTGCCTCTGATACTCCAAGGAAAGTAGATTGGACATTCTGGCGTATGTAGGTGTTACCAGAAGGGCCTGTATTTTTTCCCCGCAGGATATAACACACAAGTACGTGTTTTTAAATATTGATGTACAAAGATATTAACTGCAGAATAATAGATGTTACTGTAGCATCTTATTGTTTGGAATAGTGAAAATATGATGAAAATGAGGACAAAAGAAAAACGGTTGCTGGAGTAGGTCAGACTTTGTTTTTCTACTTTATATTGCAATATAGATTACACACCAATGACACAACTGTTGGGAATCCTAATTTAGGGGGTGAAAGCTCTGTCTTAAGTACCTGCCTCATAGCTAGAGATTTCAGCGTGTTGTTATGTCTTTGTTTCAAAGTAATTTTGTTACTGGTAGCAGCTAACGTGACATTTTGAATTTGCAAAGACACATTGATAAATGTGCCACCATTCAGTGAAACACATCTGATAATTGCAGTCTTTGACTGCTGTGCTGAAATATAAAGTAAATATGTCTTGAATTTTATGGTGATGGGACACTTGTATGTTGACTGCAAAGTGCTGGCGTGTCATATTGTGTTGATGGTTCTGGTGTTCCTATTTCTTGAAAGAAATTTGCATTTTTCACATGATTCCTTGAGAAGCCAATATTTTATGTTATAATATATACTACAACCAATGGAGAAAAGACAGAATAAGGAATAAAAATTGTAAGATGTCTTAGAATTCTTACCTTCTTGGAAATAAGGAGTTGGTCTTCCAGCTTCCCTCCTGTTCTGAATTCAGTAGTTGCCAGCTGGGTAAAAAAATGTGAGACTCTAAACAAAACACTAAGCTTAGGAAAGTGAGGGAATAGACCATCTAAGGGACTTGGAGGTACATAAGTCCATGTGACCTGATGAAATCCATCTACGGGTCCTGAGGGAGCTGGCTGACGAAGTTGCTAAGCCATTTCCATTATATTTGAAAAGTCGTGGCAGGGGGGTTGGAACTCAATGATCTTTAAGGTCCCTTCCATCCCAAACCATCCTATGATTCTTGGGTCGTGCTTCTGAATCTCAAAACATGAAGAGATTTTAAGACTCTCCACAATTGGAGATAATAATTTCAAAGAGAATGTATACCATTTTGATGATATTTCCAGGGGAAAGCATAGATTTGATGAAAACTACTGCTGTGGCAAAATTACAGTGTATCTCTAAAACTATGGTCCTGAGCAGTAGAGCCAAGAAGATTGGTGCAGTAGATGGGGTTCTGGAACAGAGTATGTTTCTATGCAAATATTGACAAAACAGGTGTTACAGAGAATAAGCAGAGTAAGTAGCAGAAGAGTTTACTCAAATCTGACTTCACTGGTAGACTCTGATTTCACGGAAGTGGTTACACCTTAATCCTGGTTTTGGTTTCTGAAGTTTGTACTTGTCCTTCAACTCTTGTCTGTGAGAAACCTCCTGTGTCCAACCATAAAACAAGGGGGAAATATTTAAATGTTCTGAAATCCACTTTTATTGTCTAAGTGAGGTAGCTGATTCAACATCAGTGCCATACATTGAGGATACATATTTTCAGTTAAAAGGTGTAAGCAGAAATATCTTCCCATTACAGATAATGCTGCGTGACAATAGGAAAAGTCTGTTTTGGTCTGTTTGCTAGTACGTTGTGCTAGCCAGCATAGTTTGCTGTATTTAAAGAGATAATGGAAATCCTGATACAAGACTCCTTAAAGGGTGGTGTGTTTCCTAGATTTTCTTCATTGTTTGGAATGTATTTTGGGAATTCAGTTTAAAGAAAAAAAGTTAAATCCTCAGACGAGTCTGGAATTTTGTGAGCAGTATCGGTGTCTTTGTGAGCCCGCTTTTCTCTCAAGATTCAGCAGCGTGTAAGAAAAACCAAAACATAAGACTGTGTAAATAATACAGACCTGTCAAATCTTGCACACTGAGCATGAAATTCATGCAGTTGGTTCTTCCCTTATGTCTGCTCTGCTCCTTACAGAGCTGTTTCTCACAGACCTCCTGAGTTTGGGGACTTTATTCCCACGCTGTCCATTCAGTGCCAGACATGCCACATGGTGTGAATTAATTTAAAAATAATATAACAAGTTGGGGAAACGGTGAGGCACAACTGAATTTGACTTGTTTTAGAATATTTTATAATTTATTACAAAGAAAAACCCACAAACGTTTTATTAAATGAAAAATGAAACTTTTGTTCAGTTTCTACACATAGTTGGAGTGCAGAGGTGACCAGAACGCCTACGAATAATGATTTAAAAATGTACCTCAGTTTTCCAGACTGCTTTAAAAATCTCAACATTAACATCTGTGAAAAGATTGTCTTTGAAAACCAGGTGGAAGTCACCACATCACTTGAATTTATTAGCAAGGAGTGGCTATTAGTCCCTGCTTAGCTTGAACAGAATTTAAACTGTTGATCTGTGTGTAAAAAGCTGATTGTCTTATTGCCAGAGACGTAACCGCTCAAATCCTGTGTCAATTGCAGGACGCTCATCAACTTGAAAAAAATTATAATCTTGTGTTGGTTATTAATGAAGTCTTATTTGGACCATAGCCTGTTCTTTCCAAAGGTGCCTTTTTGTTCCAGACCTCTTAGTTAATGAGAAATTAAATATCAGTGAACTATTCAGATCTTGGCTGTGCTTTATTCCATTCCTCTATGTATTCTTTCTACCTTTTAAAGTCTGAGGGTTTTTTTTCTTGGTTTTTGGTCTTTAAATACTGATACAGATACACAATGTGAAGCAGAAAAGGAAAAAACTAGAAGTGTTCTACACAAATAAAACTAATGTGGCTTACAGCAGAGTAAAATTCTTACTGTTGCAAATTCTTTCCTTTTTCCTCTTAGGAGGAAAAAGTTAAATGTGCATGAATCAGGGTAATGTAAGCGGTACATAGAGACTCAAAGGGAATTGATCATTGATGCTTTTTGTAGCATGCACAAAATTGTCTCTTCAGCCCTTTTCAGCCAACTTGTAATGAACTCTTATTTCTCATCTAGTGTATAATTTAAATGTTGCAGGGCAGGAGGAAAGAAAAATATGTGGTGTTGTGAAGTGTAGGAGTTGTGCTGATCAGGGAAACAGGCAGGGGGCTGCAAACCCTTTCTTGCAACATCAGCACAAACCAGAAATGGCAAGTGCTTCTGTGGTTTGAGTTTTCTTGCATAAGCTGCAATAGAGAAGTCTGGACAGTATGCATTTTGTTAGGTGTCTCAATAAGCCTGTACTCTAGTCTTTTAATTAATTAGAATTTGCAGCTGACTATTTGCAGTGTGTTGTGGAAGAGTGAACTACTCAAGCTGGAATCGAGTATTGATTAGGATCCCACAGGAAGCAGCAATTGCCTGACTACAGCTTTCTTTAGGCATGTCAGGATTTTTCTTGTAGGATTCTAATCAGCATTTGTGATTTGTGAGAAACTACTGATTACCCCCAGCCCTGGCCCGTTAGAAGCTACATTGATGCTTGATAATACACCATAACCAAGGCTGCAGTTGTCGATCAGACTTTGCGTATGCTTATTAGGGGGTCTCAGAAGACTGACAAAAGATTGCTTTTTAAAGGAAACGGACTTGTCTAAATGAATTGTCAACATTCATGTCCTTGGGGACCTGTACAACTGTTAATAGGAGAACACCTTTAGGTAGCTAGGGCTGATTCAGACAGAACTTCATGCTGAAAGGCAACGTGATGTTAAGATTTTTGACACTTTGACACAGTCTTCTAAGTAAACTTAGGACCTAGTCTTCGTACAATCATCATTTTGTGGTTACAACTGAATGAAAACTTGTTCTTAGCGTTATTTTTACTTTTAGTGGCTTAATGTTGGTCGTCTTTCATGGTCCTTTGTCACTCCATATTTTCATTATTAGCAGTGGAAAGAATATGTGCTTCTATGTGGACAGTTCTAAACTGAAGTGGGTGACCAAACACGGTGAGGAGGTTTAGAATTCAAAATTATCTGGTACAGAAGGACGTGGAAGCAATGCTCAAGGCTTTTTTTTTTTTTTGCCTGCTAATCGATAAAGACTGTCCTTGGGCTTCCCAGGTCTCTTGAGTCCAATGGCAGAATTGGAGGGAGTGAAGCATTACCTGTGGGACAGAAGGTCAAGCTGGAGACCACTTAAGCAACTTCATGGGACTGAGTGTTATGTGCCTGAGCATCCTGTGGGAGCTGAATGCTCTTGTTACAAGGGTGAGCCTTGCTCATCTTTGAAAGGACATTGTGATTAGGAAACTCCAAATGAACAGGGGAAGAAGCAAGCATCAGACCAGCTTCAGTAAGGGTGAGAAGGAGGATCTGGGGATCTATAGGAAGATCAGTTGAGATGTGGTCTGCAGGAGGATCATGGAGCACACCCTCCTTGAAGCCACGGTCAGGCATGTGAAGGGCAAGAGTAGGACTGGAATTTATCAACGGCAAACTGCTTGTCCTCTGTGGGAAGCTGAGTGCCTCAGTAGATGGGAAGAGAATGGTAGATGCTGTCTTCCTTGAGTTTAGGAAGGCGTTTGACTTGATTGTGTAACAATGGCTTGGAGAGGTGGACTGCAGGGCAGGCAGAAAACTGTCTGGACTGCTATGTTCAAGAGTGCTGATGCTGTGTGTGTGAAATATTAAATTTCAAATATTTTATTAATGTAAGGAATGCCCTAAAACTGGTGAAAGTAAACTTATTCTGGTTATTTTTCTGCAGTTGAAAACATAAACATAACAGTATTCTGCTTATGGTTACTTCATATGTAAATGCATCTAAACCAGAGTATCAGTCAGTCCGGTAACACTCAAAACCAATTCTAGTGCAAGGAATTTGTATTTAGAATCCTGTTATTAGAAACATAAGAACCATTAATTTCCTTCCTTGAAGCTGTATATTTTCTGAATTTGTACTTTAATGTTAATGTGAAAAGATCAATCTTTGGAAAAATGTAAAATGTCAACCCTAGCTTTTAAATACATAGGACAATTACTAAGTGGAAGGAAGTGTCTGTGTTACAAATATAAATTTGCAGGTTGCCAGTAGTTTGATCGACAAGCGCGGTATGGAGATACTGGCAACTGTCGCTTTTGCATACTTTTGTGTTTTTATAGTTGCCTTCTAACTGGCAAGGACAGGTGGCAATAGATGGTGATTTTTGCATGTTTCTGAAGTAGAGAAAACATTTATATGATATTTTAAATTGCACTGGTTAAATATCATGTCTATTTTTATATTTTGTTAATAATAGGAAAGGTTTCTGTGCCCAGCTTTTGAGTAATTGGAAGATTTGTTCTCAATTAAGTAATCAAATGTTACTTGGTGGTAGTAGCCACCTTTTAAAGATTTTCCTGGAAACTTTAGGCCTTTCTCTTGCTGATAATGAAGAATGTTCTACCACAAAGACAGAACTGGTTGTTTCAGTGATACTTCATAAAGTATTTGGGACTTCTCAAACCCAGAGCTTAAAAGGATTTTAGATAAATCCTGTGAACTGCTTTTTCAGTTCAGGCTTGTTCTTTTTTTCCAGATCAGGCTTTCTCAGCCCATCCTGGCAAGTTCAGTGTACTATATAACTCACTCAAAATCCTGTACTGTATAGCTCATCTCAGAATCCTCACAAAAATGAGGACTAAACTCAGTTTGCTAGGATGGGAATTCGTAGCTGTTACAGCTGTTCATTCTTGTTAGTTTGCTAGAAGCTTACAAAAGGGCTAGGAGAATTGAATGGCAAAAAGAATCTGAAGGTACTCTATAGGAACTTTTTGGTAGTGGTATTTTTAGCTAATTTATAGCAAATCAGTGCGCTGTTTCTCTCTGAAGTTAACTATCCAATACATTGTTACTTCAGGGGTCCCATAAAATAAAAACATAGCTCCTACTTTGTTACGTGAAACTAGCTTTCTCAGGCGTAAGTTGCAATTATGTGTGGTTAATAAGGAGAAAAAAAAAAGTGAATACTACCTTCTTTTACCAGAAGAAAACTTTTGTCTTTCATCTATTATTGCAGAAATTTACATTGGAGTTTAGCCTTACTTTGGGCTCAGGGAAAAGATAGAGTTGCTTTTTCGCTGGCTTGTGGCCTTAGAACTGTTTTTTCTAAGGTTAATTTTTGTGGGAGAAGGGCAGCATGTAAAGAAAATTACTCAACAAGACAGAGATTTATTAACTTTTTGGGTGTGTGTAGTATTTAGTGACACAGTTTCATTGGTGTTGATATTATTCCTATTCCAGAAGACATTTCTTTTGGAATGTCTATTTTTTTAAGACCTAAATAGAGAGAAATAAACACGCTTCATGCTCAACTCTATTACTGTATTGCAGTTGTTTTCTGAAAATAAATTGTTATTCTGAAAGAACTCAAAGGGATTAATTCAATGAGTCTCCAGCTGTTGGTTTAACTATATATATAGTTAAATAGCTGATACAGCTATATGCTTGTTAAGGAACAGGTGCTCAACCAGTTGCTTTAAAAAGAAATAAAGTGAAGTACCTAAGCAACACTCAGATTGTTAGTAAATTTTGCTTAATGATACAGAAGGCAACGTACTTACTTTATGACTCTCTTGAAGGTTATGACAGCTCTGGAAGTTGGTTAGTGCCTGGGGATAAATACTGATATTTTTGTTTCCGAAGGGCTGTGAGATAAGGAGTCCATACAGTCCCATGACCAATACTGTTACTGTATGGAAAGAAACTGTTTTCAGAGTATATAAATCTTCATCTTAGAATTCATTTTCAAGAGTAAATTAATATACAAATCCATCTGCTGGGTGCCTGTTTTCAAAACACTGATGTGAGAACAGCATGACAAGGCAGTGAAGGTTTATGATTCAAAAAGTTGGTGAAGAAAATCGTGTGACTTGTTAAAAACTAGCAGTCTAACGACTTAAATAGTAAAACAACTTCTTCCCCCCCCCATTCTTTTATAAGGATAAAATGTAAGTGAAACATTTTTATCTCCTTTGTTAAAATTTGTTTGACCAAATTTCAGCTCTGGTCTGAATGATTTTAGAAAGGCTAAGGGAGGAGAGGGGGAAACATTTTGCTTTGCTGGGGGATGAAAGATTTTCTTAAACCCGTTCATTAACCCATTTGTTACCATTGTGAGAATTCCTCTGCAGCTCCCCTTCAAAAAACTGTTTCAAAAGGTTGTAGCAGCACTGGGTTTTTTTCATCCTAGCTGAAGAGAGCTTCAGGGTTCAGTCCTTAGTTACACACAAGCCTAGGGACAGGAGCGCTTTTCGGCCTCTGCAGAACTCCTTTGTCTTCCCGTTGTTGCTGAGCCTTTGCAGCTCTGGGCAGAAGCCCAGGACAGCGCCTGGCCGATGGTCTCCCTCACCTAACGCAGGGTGAAAGAGGCCGTTCTACCTCAGCCAGGCCTTGGTGTGACAAAGACTTTGTGTCAGGCCTCAGGCATGGACAGTCTGCACTTTATTACAGAGCTGCATGAAACAAGCTTTCTGTTGCCCGTTCAATTCTGTCAGTGACAGCTTGGCCCAATCCACTTATTTCTTCTTTGCTTTGGGGACATGTGGTGCTGATGTGGGTCGGATCCTTTTTTCACTCTATCAGCAGAGGCAGTTATACGGCATTCAGCATGAGACGAATAAAATTAAAAAGTAGATAGGAGCAACATATCAATCATGTATGAAGAAGTAGGTTTAAGAGAGCAGCTGGGCAATTTCTTTAGTAGTTACTCGTAGACATTGCTTTTCCTGAGGCAGTTCAGCAGTGAAATGAGCTTGGTGTGCTTCTGTCCGTCATTGTAACCCGCCTTGAGAGTATTTTCGTACACTTAACATCCAGTTCATGTCCAGAAAGCGACCCAGCTGTAATGAACTTAGCTGTTCCTAGGTCTGTTCCTATTTAAATTCTTGGGACATGGAGGAGCAGACCAGATCAGAAGCAGTAATTCTGAGGCTTTCCAGCTCACAGGGCCATCTGGAGGGGTTCATTCAAGTTCAGTGCCCTTGGTTATTAGCACTGACAACAGTACTCTAACTTCATGCAGGCTGCTAAAAAGAATTACACAATGTGCTGTTCCTTTCACTATCCCGTGTTGTCTTTTACGGTGCTTTACCTGAAAATGTAAATTGTGGTGATTGGTTTTCTTCAGGGTCCTGCAAAGGAATGGCTGTCTGAAGCTGAAAGACTCTCAAGCTTGAATTTAGGTAGAGACTGTAGCACTTCTTCTTTAGGAATTTTCATAGCCTTATTGGCATCCTCTAATACTCATGAGCCACTTAAGGCTCCGTAAGGGGAGACATTCTAAGCTTTTACTCATGTTATTTGGGAAAATCTGACTGTGAGTGCAACGTAAAAATTAGCATATTGGAAGTACCTCATTCCTGGGTGATTATTTTCCTGTTCGTTCAGCCTGATATTTCCCATTTAGTAAAGTCAGCATCTGTTGAATGGAACAAATAAACTAAAGCTACGTCTTCCTCAACAGGTAAGCCGATTGAAAGTTGTAAAGAACATTAAATCTTTACTTAGAGTTTACATTTTCAGCCGTGACTACTACTGCTGGTAGCTTGCTCAGTTATCTTCTTTCTGTAGGTTTTTATCTCAGGATGTGGAAAGAGTTGTGATACTCTCTTATTTGTGGATTAGCAGTATAGAATAATAGAATAGAATCGATAGACTTCACTAGAAGGGTGTCTAGACTCTGTATCTGATAATTTTCCACTCATCTTGCTCTCTATTATCCTTTTCTTTGTGTAGGCATTGGGGACCTAAAAGGCAGAACAGTAAATTTGTCCACACTTCAGGAGTCAGTGCTCTGGCAACACACTCCTCAGTGCTTAGACCTTTCCATCACATGGCAAGAAGTGACAAAGTGCCATTTTCTGCTGTAATACAGTTACCAGTTAGCCCACTCAACAGCTCTTTAGGGGGCAGACTGTCAGGTGTTTACAAAAGTTGGTGGCCTAACAACAAATGAGTTTTAAGCAGCCTGGATGAGGCTTTACTATCTAAATCACAGTGCTGCTGTCTCTTAGACTCAGAAAGCCTGAGACTTTGTGACTCACGCTTTATGACAGGACTCTTTATGATCTTCTGTGAGTTTCACGATGCACCTGAGTGTCATCTTGCACTTGCAGACAGGGTCTGTGCGCTTCTGGTAGATGTCCCGGTGATAACTTGTACGATATAGTTGGCCGCAGCAAGTGTTAGACATTCAGTTGCAGCTTGGAGCAGGCTTTAGCATCGACTCTACATGCAGAATAAATATCCCTTTCTCACACAAATATGTGACTTTTGTATTGGTATCTAATCCCAAGCAACACCTGCCAAGGAACTATTTCACTAATTCACAACTATTTCACTTTTGCCTACCCACCGTGTGCTTAGTTGCAGATACTGCTTCTGGGTAGTATTTCAGTCTGCAAAATTGGAAGTCTAAGATAGCTTTCTGCTGGTAAATGCAATGTTTACATCAAAGCACTGAAGCTGGGTGTTGTTTGTTAGGCTTACTGGGTGTATTGGTTTACGTGGCAAGACTTTGATAGTTGGGGGCTACAGGGGTGGCTTCTGTGAGCAGCTGCTAGAAGCTTCCCTGGCGTCTGATAGAGCTCCAAGACGGCCCTGCCGCTGGCCAAGGCCGAGCCCATCAGTGATGGTGGTGGTGTCTCTGTGATATCATATTTAAGAAGGCAGGGGGGGAAACAAGCAACAACCTGCAGGTGGAGATAAGAGTGAGAATATGTGAGAGAAACAACTCTGCAGACCCCAAGGCCTGAGAAGAAGGAGGGGACGGGGTGCTCCAGGTGCTGGAGCAGAGATTCCCTTGCAGACTACCATGAAGACCATGGTGAGGCAAGCTATCCCCCTGCACCCCACAGAGGTTAACAGTGGAGCAGATAACCACCTGCAGCCCATGGTGGACCCCATGCCAGAGCAGATGGATACCCAAAGGAGGCTGTGACCCTGTGGAAAGTCTGTGCTGTAGCAGGCTCTTGTCAGGACCTGGGCAGAGAGGATCCCATGCTAGAGGATTGCTGGCAGGACTTGTGACCATGCAGGGGACCCACGCTGGAGCAGTCTGTGCCTGTAGGAATGCAGCCTGCAGGAAGGACTCATGTTGAAGTTTGTGGAGAACTGTCACCTGTGGGAGGGGCCTCCGACTGGAATAGGGGAAGAGTGTGAGGAGTCCTCCCCCTGAGGAGGAAGGAGTGACTGTTTCTGATGAACTGCCCGCAACTGCCATTCTTTGTCACCCTGCGCTGCTC
Organism: Pedionomus torquatus; assembly: GCA_013398155.1. Classification (NCBI taxonomy): domain Eukaryota; kingdom Metazoa; phylum Chordata; class Aves; order Charadriiformes; family Pedionomidae; genus Pedionomus; species Pedionomus torquatus. The sequence continues at coordinate 17,673 of VZRU01012791.1, forward strand.
AGGAGGAGGAGGTAGGGAGATCAGGAGTCATGTTAAGCCTGGGAAGAAGGGAGGGGTAGGGGGAAGGTGCTTCAGGAGTAGGGTTTTTTCCTCATTACCCTGCTGTGATTTGATTAGTAATAAATTAAACTCATTTCCGCAAATTGAGTCTCTTTTGCCTGTGATGGTAATTGGTGAATGATCTTCCCTTGCCCTTATCTGGACCCAGGAGCCTTTCATTATATTTTCTTTCCTCTGTCCAACTGAGGAGGGGATAGAACAGCTTTGGTGGGTACCTGGTGTGCAGCCAGGATCAACCCATCACACTGGGCCTTTTTTCTCTGTATTGTAAGATCAGCTTCTCAAATAACAAATGGTATTATTGCTGTCAAATTATCTTTTAAAAAAGAGGATTCCATGGGGTCATTTCAGTCATGCAATAAGTAGTTAATCACAAAACTGGCATATAGACAGTTGGATTTGTGTCTTAGTCGTTTACTATGGTATGCATTGAAAGTCAAAGTACTTTCTCGTGGTTTCTCTTCATTGCTGCCAGGGCATGCTCCTTGTTCCCGTTCAGCCTGCTCTCCACTGGGACTCTCAGCTCTTACTCAGCAGGGCTACGCACCAGGCCAGTCAGTCCCTAGATGTTACTGCTGGGATGATTCCATCCCAGGTGCAGGACTTGATGTTTATCTTTATTAAGTCTCATGCAGGTTTTGTTGGCTTAGTATTCCAGCACATTATGGTCTTTCTGTAAGATGGTTCTTCCTGCTGGTATATCTAGCTTTCCTCTGGTTTGGTGTCATCTGTGAACTTGGTTAAGGGGCATTTAACTTCATCATCCAGATTATCTATAAGTATACTGAATATTATAGGACTGCCAATTTGACTTTGAACCATTAACCACTGCTCTGAGCTATAGACAAAAAGGTTCAGATGTCCTTGTCTTATATTGACTGAGTGAACTAAAGATGAACCTGGTCCAGCACAGAACATTTGTCACTGGATACCAGGCAGTTTGAGAATTGGCAAAGAGCAAGTCACCTTCAGCTGAATGTGTCCTGCTCACAGAAGTTTAAGCAGTACCTGGAACATCTTTTGAAATGATAGTAGTTGAGAAATGCAAGTCCGTGATGTAGATCTCTATCCATGCCTTTACTGTACAGTGTGGAAATGAAAAAGAATAGACTTGCCTGTAGTAGCTTCTCTGAGGTTCCTTTTAGTTGTCAGTCTGTAAGTTCACAACTTATCCTTCTATGCTGCTTTTTCAAATGTGAGTTAAAAGAAGAGATTTTGCAATTAGGTGGAACTGTGAGGGACAAGCAGACCCTGCTCTTTCTGTAAGAGGTGCCTACGCAGCCTTGGATTTGAGATGTAAGCATTTGATGTAAGTTAAAATTTGAAGGTGATATTGTTTGTGTACAGGTACCGTGCAACTGTCCTTGTACAGGATGTGCTACCTACAAACTTCTTGTCTGAGCAATTATTTGTTTTTTTAAAGAATAAGTACCGCAAATATTATTTATCTTATTTCATAATAGCGTTTTTCAGAGGCACTGAGCAATTTCAGTTCCTGTTAACTGTAGTCCCTCTGAAAATGAGACCATCCGGATCTAATACATTGTCTGAGAATGTTAAGGAATAATAAGGAGTTGTAAGGCAGCATCCAGTTTTAAATGGAACTTAATGTCTTTCTGTTTTAAAAAGTCTTTTATACATGTGAAATAAAAATATAGCTGATGGTGCTTTATAAATGTAACTTTTAAAATTTTCACCTATTTTTTTCCAGTATTTTCTTGCGCTGATGTATGGACAGTCATTAGATGTTGTGTCTTTTGTTCAGGTATTTCATATTTCTTAAATGCTTAAAAGGAGATTAAGTTTTGCATTCTGTTGAAGCCAATTTTTATTTTAACATGCACTTCTACTCGGCAAATAGTTCGGTCAGACCATATTTGAAATGGACAGCATTTCCCAGCAATCTAGATGGCTGTTACAATTGCCAAGGTTCTGAATGTGAAGATAGCTGAATAAATAACTAACGCCGCTGCTGCAATTAGAGCAGTGCAGGAGCTATTGTAATTGAGATGGTTTACAGAAGCGATCCCCACCGCCCTGCAAGTTAGCTCCCTTCTGCTTCAAGACTATTTAGTTTCTAAGAACAGTTGATTCTCCTCTGCTTTCCTGACCTTCCGCCCCCACCAGAGGCTGTCAGCATTTCAAAGCAAAGGTAATGTTGTACCAGGTGTCTATAATTCTGCTGCAGTCTGTGATGTGGGTTCGGTGTTAGTACGTTGTTATGGGATTTGTGAGTAGAAAGAAGTTATACCTAGAACTAGATAAATAAATATCTAAGATACCTGGATGGGTGGGTGGGTGGATGGATAGTTAGATAGATATCTAAGTTCTTCTACTCAATTGTTATTTTACTGTGGGAGATTATTTTGAAAAGTATGACCATTGCATACATGCATGCTGCTCTGTTGTAGTCTTGGAACTTTCAGTGTTTTCTGTTTAAGAGGCAACATGCCTTGAGTATCCACAGAGTTTAGTGCTAAAATCCAATTGCTTCCCGTTTTTCAAACTAATGGAAAGCTGAGCAGCTGTTGTAAACGGCACTTCTGGACATTTGAAAATAAACATATAATTCTTCCTGGGCAATTTTATTGCAGGTTGTTATGCATTAAAATGAAAGAAACATCATTTCTTTCTCAGAGTTTAAGTTAAAACTTCAATTTATTTATTAGAATTAAGAATTTATTCGTACCATGGATATTGGATAGAAATAATTCAGACAATAAGGATGGACTCTATAATACATTTTTTTCTGTTGCCGTACAGTGATATGTCTGTTTCCAAGAGGATTGATTTTTTGGGGGGGATTTTTTTGGGGGGATTATTTTTTGTCCTGGAAGCAGGACTTGAAAAGCCTATGAGCTGGAAATGGTGAGTTGTTCGCTATTTTAGATGCAAAAGCAGCTGTTACTCACTAGTGGAAAACACTGACGGAATTTTTAACAGGAGTCAATACTGTTTGGAGGAGGCCGTGTAGTTGTTTGCTTCACATTTTGTTCACACTGGAAAAAACTTTTTCTAGAAGCACAAAAACTGGAAGTGTTTTTCAGTTTTAATTAAAGTTCTAATTCTACAAAATTTATGTTCCTTAGTTCCCGTGACTGCTGGTGCACTTTTTCCTGCTTGTCATTGAGATGTAGATAGATTGAATCACAGAATGGTTAGAGTTGGAAGGGACCTTGAAGATCATCGAGTTCCAACCCCCCTGCTGTGGGCAGGGATGCCTCCCACTAGAGCAGGTTGCTCAAAGCCCCATCCAGACTGGCCTCAAATACTTCCAGGGATGGGGCAGCCACAACTTCTCCTCAAGTCTAGTTCCCAAGCCCCATTTTCTGAAGGAATTTGGTATCTGAGACTCTCACTCTCACTCCTAGTTTTTAAAATTTGATTAAAATGTGGATTTGAAGCTAGGTTGCATTAATAGCTGGACAGTTTTGTGTATATGTGAATGTAAAAAAGTGTAAAGAGTGTCATGATTTGTGCATGCATCTGTTACTAGTAACATTGTTATTTCCAAAATATTAAATGCTCATGCAGAAATTGTCAGTTGAGAACTTTTGTAATACACAAACATAACACTTGAGTTTACGTATGCATTTAGTTTTTTTGGGTGTCCATCTGCAGCAATGTTTAAACAGAAAAAAATAACATCTGTTTCTGACTGAGTTTAATCTGTTAGTTCTGAAGAAGTGAAAGTCGACGGCTTAATTTGGAATGAGAGAAATCTGCCATACCCAGACACCTTAGCTAAAATATGCAAAATACTTAGAAGAGATGTGGAGTAATTCACTTGTCCTTAAGTTCCATGGCTAATTTTGTAGACAAATAAAGACTGTAAAGCTGCTTTGAAAAAGCCAACTTAACTTTCCATTACAGAAGGTTTCAATCAACTTGGGGGAGAGGGTTCTCAGCCAGTGGCACTACGTGTCTGTCCTTATGTAAAAACAAAGAGTGAAAACAAAAACTGTTGTATACCTGTAGTCAGGTTGGCTGCTTTATGTCATTGTGGTATTTCGACAAATTCTGCTTGTCTTTTGGATAAACTGAAAACTATTTTGTGGAGTCAAACTTACAGTTTTAGGAGAATGTAGTAATGTTGTACAGAGACAACTGGAACCTTCGCCCTTCCCAGTTTTGAGAAGCTAAATCTGTGCTGCCTTTTTTTTTTTTTTTTCTTAAACTTTGAAGTTAGGAGTAGACTATCCTTTATTTTCCTGTTAAGAATTTGTGTGGAGTTTAGAAGCTTTTCTAGCTTTTTAGTGAAATAAGGAGAGTTGCCTATTTAAAAAATGGGAAAAAAAAAAAAAAAAAACCAAAGTTGAAATATTTAAAGGTGTAGGAGGAAGTAAGTATTAAATATTTTGGTGAGTGTGTTTGGCTCAGCAAATCTTCAAGTCCTCCTCCTGTGAACAGAGCAGGAGCCATAGGTCAGGCTGTCAGTCATCCTAAGGGTGGAGAGGAGGCTGAGAGACCCACGAAAAAATACAAAGAAAGGGACAGAAGCGTAAACTAGCCAGAAGTCAGAATAGATCACTGTCAGCAACGTGTTTATTTAGGCTGGGGCTTCTCAGCAAACCTAGGGCCAGACAAGACCAAGAGAAGGCTTCAGTTGAGAGCTTGCAGTGTGGCTGGGCAAGGGGGTCCACGTGTCCTCTGTGGCTGGGGGGTTGCTGAAGAGGTTGGATGGAAGCCTGGCTTTCTTGGTTGGTGCATATCACGGGCAAGCATGCCATCTTTTCTGTAGCTTCTTTTTTAAAAAAAATTGCAGCAGTTTTATAAAAGATACATGATATTTGGGTATTAGTTGGTGTAAAAAGTATTTAAAGCTCTAGGGTCCTTATTTGCATCCTTGGTATTTATGTTGGAGCTACATTTATAAAATACGTTGTAGCACTTAATGTCGGACTCTTCAATTGGAGAATAATGATTTCTGTTTCCAGATTGTATTGGTAGGATATGTCTAATCTTGAATTAATTGGTAAAACCTGCTGTGCTTGTTTTTCTTATTTGAACAGAAATTCTGTTCTTGTTAAGAAAAAAATATTTTAAAAGGATTTTCTTGTGTAAACCACTATAAAGTGATTAAAAGTGATAAGCTCTTCAAAAGGCAGTGTCTTACAGTATTTGAATAGCTTAGGTACTAATTGGTTTTTCAACTGTGTGCCTGGCTCACCTGTGACTTTTTGTTCACAGCATGTTTTGCTACAAGGTACTGTGTCTGCCACTTTGCTCACTGTTTTTAGATTATTCCCTCATTATGTGTTTTGCTATTTCTTGAAGATGTTTTTAGTAACTTGATCTGCTTTTTGAGTTCTAACAAACTTTTTAGGTAACTTGATGTGATGCTTGGTGGAAGAATGGTTTGCTTTTATCTCTTTCTGGTATAAAACTTAAAAGTAATTTCTGTAAATTAATTTTGAGGTATTTATTGCTATAAAATTGAAAAATTAGATCAGAGGTTATCTTGTTGCATTTGTCCTTTATAATGATGTTTGTGCCTTTACCTTTGAATGTTTTGACTTCTAGGTACAAATCTGTTGAAAGGTAACTTGATAGTATGAAGTCAAAAAGGAATTCATTGTTGTTTTACATTTAAGATCATTTTTTTAAGGAGCTAACCGTGTAAGCAGAAGAATAATCTGAATGTGTCTCAAATACGCAGCATTAGCTTCCAACTTGTTTTCAGTAGCAATTAGATTGCAGCTTATGTAGAACAGCTGGTAAGCCTTTATAGAGGATTTCATTAGTAATAAAGAGGAAAACTTTCACCTTCAACGAGATTTTGTCTTCTGTGCAGCTTGCCCAGTTTAGGCAGCGGAAGGCGCAAACTGATGGTCAGAATGGATCAAAGAAGCAGAAAAAGAAGAAGAAAACAGCAAACATCAAAGATGAAGAATCTATACAAGGTGGGATTGATACTGATCACTGTCGAGGTGACGAAACGTCCTCGTGCAGCAGCCGGAGGGGAGCAGCCGCTACTGCTGACTTTACTGTTATGAGGACTTTGCATAGTGGAGAAGTTACCAGACACAACCAGATTTACACCGTTGAGGTAGGTTCATTTTGGGTGACCAGTTACTTGTGGGGAGGGGCAAAACAGCCCATGAATTTTGAGATTGGGAATAAAGGAATTATACGAGATTTTTTGATACAATTTCCTTGCCTCCTCTGTCCTTAATATGTCCAGAGACAGGGCTTTCTGCCTGCCTGCTGACATCGTGTTCTCCATGGTGGCCAGTGCGTTGCAGTCTGTGGGAAGTTTGTTGGTGCTGCTGTACTCCCTAAATGGGCAATAACTGGTTTGGGTTTATTGCTTCATTCTATGCATTTTGTTTTATTAAAGGTTTACAAATTGCAGTGGATTTTTGTTCATCGCACCTATGGCTACAGCAAGATGCAAAACTGAACATCTTTCCTGTATCCGTAACGTAATTCGAGCCTTTCTGGTTAATGAGGAGGAGAAACAAACTCGGAAAACATTGCTTGGTACTGGATGACTTAATAGACTGATAAAGAGATACTCTAATTGTACTGCTTAATGATATGTGATCCTGATTGCTTGTGGCTGAAAGTCTGTGCTGTGGGAAGGGTGCGAGATGCCCCGTGTGGCACGCACTGCTAGCCCTGCTCCGCTTGGCCGACGTGGATTTGGCTAACACAGCCTGTTGTTCCAGTAGGAGGGACAGGAGGTGTTGATGTTATTTACAGAACAGCCTATTCCACTCGGGAAAGCAGGGCCTCTGAAAGGACAAGTAGTGTTCTGAACAAGCATTTCAGCACGGATTCTCAGCTCTGTGCACGTGGATGCAGACTTTTCTGAGAGGTGTGGCACAGATGAATGCTCTGCATTTCGACTTGTCGGTCCTGTGCTAGAATAGACCACTAGTAACTATTTTGGCTCCAGTATCTCATTTCCAGTAACAGAAGTTCAGAGAAATGAAATTTTTAAGAAATTTCTTGCGTTTGTGATTTGTGTTTGAAAAAACAACAGCAACTGCCCCTGGTGGAGGGCCAGACAGACTAAATCATACATGCAGATAAAAACTTGTGAAGTAACTGATAATTTATTTTACAATTTTAAGCCTACGGTATATCAGTACTCTAGATACTTTGAGGTTTATAGATACCTGACCTTAATATGTAGCTTTCCATACTTTCAAAGTTTATGCTAGGGCTTCAAAACTATAGTAACTCATTAAAACTGTCTGTTCAACTCATGACTTTTCCTGGAGGAGATAACAAAAGGTTTAAAGGATATTTAATACTACAATGACTGCTTTCATAGCTGATGATGAGACTGTTTTGCCTTCTAGGAAAAGAGAAAGGTGTACTTTGTGAAACGTAGCAGATTATCTACAGATAAGGAGAGAGGACTGCTAGGGCACTGAGCTGTTTAGAGGGAGTCACTTAAGCTGTTGTTTTAACAGTATTATCGTACATAAATACGATAACTGTATGAAGAAACTTTCTTAACCAAGTATATTTTGAAGCACACCATGATTGCATGTTACAGATGCACTCTGCTGATGGGTGTGCTCTCAGTCAGGAGAAACTGGAGACATGGGGTAAAGTACAGAATTGTAGAATAATTTAGGTTGGACGGGACCTTCCAGGTCATGTAGTCCAATCCTGTGCTCAGAGCAGGTCTAATTAGGTGAGGTTGGTTCTGGTAGCCTGTGCTGGACTCTGGCTGATAACAGTACAAGACAAAGATGATTTTAAAAATTGAAAAAATAACCAACTGTGGTTGCTAAAGATTATACATGTAGATGTATTCTCAAGATTGGGTATGATTTTTCTGAGATCTGCCTTATTGCCAAAACAACTTATCTTACTTCCAAACAAATAAATATAGAGGTGCATGGGGAGTTTAGTTTGTTGTTTGTTGTATTCTGGTGTGTTTTTTGTAAATGTAGCCTAAAAAGAATAAGCGTGGTGGTTAGTGTTTATTTGTAATTTGACTCTACGGAACTACTCATGTCTTGGTGACTTCTAAAGCGGTACACACTTTCACCAACCACAAATCTGTTCTCAATCGGGAGAGCGCTTTTCTTTTTTTGTTTCTTTTTTTTTTTTTTTTTACTGTCTGTGGCCTGCTTAGTCATGTTAAATTGGTGTTTTGGAATTGGAAGATGATTGCTGAAGTCTCTATCTGGGCAGTATTAAGAAGGCAAATTCTGAAACAGTTTCAAGGAATCTCATAATTTACTGGTTTTAGTCTTGTAATTGCAATGATTTGGACAGAGAGCCTGTATTACAGTAATTGGATTAGAGCTTGCTTAGTTGCAAAGGCACCCAATGCAATAGGCAGTTTCAAACTAATCTCTGCAATGGAGGATTACAGACAGCTTCTTCGAGCTGTTTGCTTTTTCACCCAATGTTAAATCTTTATAGGTTGCTGTGTCAGGAGGGTAAGGCAAGATTACTGGAGGCACTATGCAGGATTATTTTCCAGCAGAATTTTGATTCTGCTTACTTATTCTGGCTTTTCCTGGAATTCACATTTAGAATTGTTCTTTTTGTCCCACAAAATAGACTCAGAGCATCTGACTATACTGTCTGTTTACCTAAAAATCCTGACTGGCCTCTTCTGTGGTAGTTTTGTGGATAGAAGTTATCTCCCTGCAATTTTTCTAGTATGATTTTTTTTTAGTCCCCAGTGGAATTAGCATGCTCAAACAAACAACAGAGGCTTCTCTTACTGAATATGAATAACAGAAAGTGAAATAGAGGTAGTCCTCTGGGAGCTTATTTCCCATCTGATGTTAGAGGAGTTCCTTTCCAGAGATGGCAAAAGTGTATTTGGCAAACTCAGTTAATTTTTTGCAGTCATCCCTCTCCCCTTTTTTACCCTCTGTTTTTCTAAGGGTGGGTTCCTCCATTCCTGTGTTAATCCCTTGAGTTACAGAAACTAACTGGAGGAAATTTCTTTATTTTGTACTGTCCTTATCCGTTCCATTTTACTTTCTATCTGGACTTACTTGTAGCTTCTGCAAGGTTTTCCATCCTCAGTCAGAGGAACAATTTATTTACAAGATTTCTTAGAGAAACGCCCGTTGTTATTCCTTGGTTAAAGTCTCTGAATCTTAACTTGTTTCATGTTAAATGATCTCATGTTAAATTGTCTTGGTCTCACAAAGAGAATAGTATGTTGAATATCTAGTTGACTTTGGATTTTGTCTTTATTCTGTTGCACCCTGATAATATCTGGTCTTGACACCCAAAGTATCTTTTTCCATACAGAAGTAAAAAAAAATCTAGAAGACACAGTCCAGGAAATAAATTTGATCAATGAAACTCTTGGGTTTAGGATTGCTTCTTTTCGGGACTTCTGCACTTAAGAGTGGGAGAAAGCCAAAGCCACTTCCAGAGTAAATAATTGCTGAGATCACCTTCTCTGAGAAGCCTTGAAATGATGCATTGGGGCAGACTGCTATGTAAGAATGTACTAATGCCAAGAAAGCAAAAGAAATTAACTTATGGCACAGTAAAATTGTCCTTGAGTCACCTAAGTACTAAAAGCTATTATACAAAGTTTCTTAGAAAAGTTCAAGGTCCTTGAAGAATACCTGCTAATTGATTAAGGTGGGGTTAGTAACTCATATTTTGGTTTTCACAGGACAAACCCATTTGATAATAGTTTTGGAATAGCTGAACTGTTTACGCAAGTAGGTGATAAAGTTTACGGCTCCATGTTTATTGGTTCATTTCTATAATTTACTCCAGTTGCTAGTGCTTGAGACTGACAGCAGGAACAGAAACTGAGTATGAAGGAGACACTGGGGAGGATTCTTGAGAAGAGGTAAGGAGGGACAGCTACAGAAATATGGACACATAAGCAATATGGAGACACAGAGAGGAAGCTTCAGTGAGAAAGGCTGAGGTGGTGAGTGTGGGTAAGGCATGCCTATGCTGGAAGCATGAAAGCAAAGAGCAACTGAAAGCTTGACTAGAGAAGAGTTATTCTGGGATGTACAATCAGATGGAGCATTTGAAAAAAAGTGGTAGATAAACAAAATGTAGCAAAAATTAGCCCAGTCGCTGCAGATAGTGTAGTATCCCTTGAAAAATGTTTTGAAATTGGAGCATGAAGATAACCACGTGTTTGGAAATGGTCTGTTCAATAGTAAAGTCAGTGCCACGAGAGAGGAGAATAGATTCTCTACAGCATATCGTTCTGGCTGAAGCCAGCCATCTCTCCGTTCACCCTCTGGCCAACATGATGCCAGAATATCTTGCCAGTGTTCTTTGATGCATGAGAGCCTCTGGTATGATGCCTTTCTTTCTCTCTGTAAATACTGATACATAATATACTGATATAGAATGGGTTTGCTGATGGGAATTACCTGTATGAAAGAATGGCCTTTGCAGATTTACGGAGTATTTTCATTGTAGATTAAACTTGCATGGGGATGTATTACCGAAGAACAGAAACCTGATAAATGCTTAGTTATCCCTCTGCTGGCGAAGTATGTTTTCTGATACAGGAGGTGTAGACGCTGAGGAGTGGAGTACCTCGCTGCAGATTATATTCAGATTTGGCAGTGGTTTACTTCCAGTAAAATGTACTCCATTTCAATCTGATTGTAGTCAACTGCCTTGGGTTATGAATTACCAGGGAATACATTCCTTTGAATGGAATGGTTTTTGGATTAGGAGCTAAGGCAGGCATGATGAGGGGACACGTAAGAATAGCAGTTCATATTCACAGTGTTCTACAAATGTTAAAGACCCATAATGTTTAGGATGATCTAAAGAGGGGGTTTGTGGCTGGGATTTTTGGTTTACGTTCTCTTTGCCTCCCTTCCTAGCTGTGATCCTCCTAATTGTTCTTACTCAGGTTGTGATCACCTGTGAATCGCTAGTGACCCCCATGAAACCAGCCAAGCTAAAATAAACTTGTTTTCACTTCTGCTGCTGGCTAATACACATTCAAGAATGAATCTATAATTTCATAATTACATTTGTGTAACACTTTACAATGAGGTCATTAAAAAGTCAGTAATTTACCTCCAGTAGAATTCTGTTTTGTTAATTCTGTATCCTTTACATACTTTCATCTGCTGCAGTTGGAGTAGTTTAGTACTGGATGTCTCTTGCAAAACGTTTTATTGGCACCAATGAAAGAAACATAACAACCACTTTTTGGTTCTCTTGGCCAGTTTTGTGTATGAGTTCTTTTGTGAATCCTGGGATAAAGTTAAGCATCCGGTGCTGAAGAATGTGGCTCCGGAGCAATGCTTAGTAGCGTACAGAAACAAGCTACTCTGAAACAGAGCTCCTGCCTTCTGTTTTGTGTCTTGTTGCAGTGTTTCCTCTGAGGAGTGTATACAGATGAAAGTGATTTTATTTTTCTGAATATTTAAGTGTTGTTATTGTTAAAGGTACTGTCTGCAGAGCTGGAGCTAGTTGCCTATATAGCTAGTTGCTAGTTTTCTTTGAGACGCTTGTTCAGTGTATTCTATCAACCACGTTGGGAGTGGAAGAAAAACATTAAATAAAGAATTAAAACCTTTTGCCAGAAGATAATAGCTGTTTGTAGCAAGAAGATGTTGTGGAGCATAGGAGGTAGAATACGTGCAAACCAACAGCCTGAGGTCAGGGTGTAACAGAAATCTATTTTAAATTCTATGAAGTATTGAGAGAACTGATGAATAGCTTTGTTGGCATTATCCTGGCAGAAGGTATTGTGTGGCTATCGGTGGGAGTATATATGAGTTTTTTGAAGTATTTCCTTTTAAACTGGACCCCTATAGTTTGGACAGAAGAGCTGTGTAAAACCTAATGACTTCTGTTGACCGAAGAGGAAATGAAGCATATGGAACGGATAGCTTAACAAGGGAAGGAACTGGATTTTGAAATGAAGGTGGTAAAGTCTCAGGATCAGAACACAGCTGCTCGGAGTGTGAGATGGGTGCCTGTAAAACTTTGACTACTTGTAATGTTACTGATTCTGATGGCAAAAGAATGGCATTAAGTCTTACAGTGTTGGAGTCTGAGTGGATTTAAGTCTTTTCAACTCATTTTTAGCAGGGTTCGGATGAACCTCTTAGTGCAGAAGACAGATCAATTTCACTTGACTTCATTTAGCCAGGTTTCTGTCCTTATATTTAATAAATTCCTTGGCAAGAAGAATTGGACTTCACAGCCAAAAAGCTGTCTAGATGCAGGATTGAAAGAGAGACTTTAGAAAGACCGTTAGCGCATATTGTACCCTTAAACTGATGGAGCACTACATGGGCTCTGATACTTCTTCTAAATTTAGGTTTGGGTTGGTTTTCTTTTTACTTTAGATTGGCATTCAGAAAGGACCAGCAATATATTATTAAAAAAAAACAAACCTTCATATCTGGCCAAATTACCATAAAAAATCAGAGAATTATTTCCATAATCACTTTCCTGTAAGAATTTGTGTTTTCTTAGTCCAGCCTAAGCTTCAGTCTAAAAGTTCTTTGCCTTTTACTGTGATTTTCTACTAGATTTAAGCTTATGCCAGGATCTAAACGTTCATTTATTATATTTCTTATAAACAAGAGGCTATTTGTATAATTCAAAAGCATTATAAGGGAAAACTGTGTAAGAAATCAGACTGCTAGTCCTTGGTTGTTTTTCATGTTGGAGAAGTGCCTGTATTTCATGCACTATATAAAGAGCTTCAAGAGTCCTTAGATCTAATTAAATATGTAAATTTATAGGAATACCGCTGAGCTTCTATATTAAAATACTTGTAATCTTTCTTTGTGAAGTCTTCTGAATTGGAACAAACCATCAAAAATTCTAGGGTGATGTGGCCATACGTTTCTTATCTGTATGAGGAAAATAAATAACAATGTGGTTTTCCCTGATTTTATTCCTTCTGGAGGACTTTGTCCTCAACCAAGGACATAGACTACAAACGATATGTAAACTGTGCATGTCTATATGCATATACGTACAAATACACATATAAGTATATATAATATGAAGAAACATATGTATTTATTTAAAAAATTAAATATGTTTAAGTACTAATTTTGTATTCCACAGCAGAAGCATTTTTGTCACCCTGTACTTTTTAAAGCATAGTTTCGTTTCCGTTTATGGCTTATTTTTAAGGTGGATCTTTTTAGTTTTTGAAATCATATGAACTGTGTGAATTGTAGCTTCCACAATTGGAGTTTAAGTTAGTTTTGTGTGCTCTTTTTTAGGTTAATTACATTGTGGGGCTACATATTGGATTCAAAATACGTAGAATCGATGATGTTAGGATTGTAAAAACTGCAGAGCCCTAGTAGGCCTGTCAGACTTCATTTGCAAAGAAAAAAAAATACAAAACAAGCCTCTGTTGACAGTTCCAAATATTACTTATGTCTACTGATGCAAAATTGACTATGTTCCTTTGAAAATAAGCCTGACGGAATTCAGTGTAAAATGGAGACTGATTTAATGTGAGCCTGACTAATGAGTTAAGTGAATTTGGAAAGAGCCCTATTATGTGCCCCTCATTTGTGGTAGTTTTAACTCAAAATGACAGTTTCTGAGTTCTAAAGGGTGCTTCCTTATTCCTCAGTAGTGGACCTTAAACAGGTTATTTGAGTGTTTGCATATCTTCCTACTAGTATCTTGTTTCTCAAACCTGATAATGTTGTATGTAGTTCATTGTAATACTCTGTGTTTAATTCAAGTGTCTCCCACGGTGTGTTTTTGCTCAGTTTGTTAAGGCTTTGTTCCTTTAATTGCTTTAATTCATTGGATCCACAGGACTGGAGTCTTCCTCCTCCTTCTCCCTGATCACTTTTTTCTTTCCTTGGTTTCCGTGGAAGCTGAAGGAGAATATGAGCGTTTGTTTTAAAAATTCTAGTCAATTCCTTGCATATATGAAAATAGCATTCTGTATATGGTTACGTTCTTAAGTCAGCAAAGTTCCTAGTTAGGTAAAATTGATCTATCAGAGAAAAGTCATTTTCTTGGTTGTCTTTATTACTTACAGAAAGAAACAAACAAACAAAATGCCCAACAAAACATTGTACGTTTCCAAAATAATATTTTGTGCCTGTAGGTTTATTTTCATTAGAAGACTTTGTCACGTAATTAAAATCTTCCCATGATCATGGTTGAAAGACAAAGTAACTTCTTTTAAGGCTTGGACTTCAAGAAAGTGAAGGTGACTCTCTATATCTATATAGATATATATATACATTCTAATAAAATTTGTATATACCTTAACATTTTCACATACTGTCTACATTCTCAGAAACGGGTGGAAAAATGTCTTGTTTTACATTTTTAGAGTGCCGTCATTGTAAATATTTTAATATTTTATTTTAGCCAGAAAGTGAAATTTCCACCACGGTAGAAGATTACAGTTCAGAGGTAAGACTGAAGTAACATTTTTTCCTAACTTTTCTTTCAACTTTTCTTTCCTGCATTTGCTGCAATGCCATGCAGTGTTTTTTTTCAAAAGGAGAAGGAAAGAGAGAGCAGATGTGCTGTTATAGACAGAGCTGTCGCATGTCGTTGCCGGTGTGATTAATGTACCATTAAAGCAAGCATGATGTCAATGAATTAATGGGATGGCTACTGGAATCAATAATGCAGTAGAAACATGAACTGCTGTAGCGGTGTTGTTACAATCATGTTTATGCTTCGTGTTGCCACTGGAGTTGTGGCTGTGTGTGATTTCTACTAACATTCTGTGGGAAACTGTTGAACGAGTTGGTGATGTTTCAGTGAGCTCTAAAGCGGCTGCTGCCCAGCCACTGGCCAGGTGTCTGTCTGCTGGTGGAAGGTGGTGAGGGATTGCCTTTGCATTGCTTGCTGTTTGAGGTTTTGGTGTTGTTTTCTTGCGCTTGCTAAGCTGTCTTTGTCTCAGCCCATGAAATTTTCTTGCTTTCTCCCTTTCGGTCCTCTCCTCCCTCCTCCGGCCAGTGGTGATCGCATGGGGGAGCGTGGGGCAGGCTGGGCTGCTGCTCACCTCTGCTGTGCTGACGGGTGCTAGCACGTATGGAACTTTGGTCTTGCCAAATAAAACGATTGGTTGTGTTTGTAAGGAGTAAAGTACTTCATGCGTGATTGTGAGTCAAGACCATGCTTGCACGAAGTATCCATGGAATATCTGGGTACCTCAGGTGCTGTTTGTAGTGGGGGGAAAAAAATCACACCGGAATTGCTTTTCTGGCAATCTGGGGTTCGCTTTGCAGATGTCTGTGCTAAACACTTCTGCAAAACACACCCCAGAATCTTAAGTTTGGCAAAAAGTAAGAGGGGATGAAGTTATCAAACGTGTCTCCATTGCTGAAGTAAATTTGGTGTAGAATACTTCATTCCTCTCTTGATTCGGCCTTTTCAAGGGAAGATGACTATGCCTTAGAATAACTATGTCTTTCATACTAGCATTATAGCTAGTGATTGGGAGGCCTAAGAGAACATACGCAGCAATGTGGCCCTGACCTGCCGCGCTGCATGCTGCAGAAGTAAAATTATTACCACAAAGGGCAGTCTAGATGTGCCCTGACAACTGAAATGACTTTGCCAGCTGACATGCTCAGTCTTCGTTTGCTCCTTCTTCCAGCCTGTTCTTTTGACCGACTCTGTGTCTGTTTTCCCTCCCCTAGAATTTGTAAATTCTTTCCTTCTCTGTCAACCTTTTCACCTTCCCTTCCTCATCCCCTTTTCCCCCCTTGCTTGATTTCTTAGCTCAGTCTTGTAGGCTTTTCAGCCTGTTTCTATCTTTCCTTATCCTTCCTCAGTCATTCTGAAGGCCAGTTCCTTTCCCAGCCTTTCCAACTCTATCCAAGGATTGGTTTTCCTTCTTTTATTATTTTTTTCTCCCTCTCCCTTGAAAACCTCTTCTCGCGTATTCCCATTCCCTATGTTGGGGTCCTCCTAATGAGGAGTTCAACTTGTCCTAGATGAAAGCAGTAGTTTCCCTTTCCAACTTGTCTCATCAAATCCAAGTTAGTTTCCTCCACAGTTTTGTCTCTGCCTTTCTAATTGAATTCTTTTCCTGTCCCTCTCTTCCCCAGTCTGACCCTTTCTCTCCCACTTTTCCCTTCATCCTTGTTCATAAGCACTTTCTTCTGTTGCATTGGGAGAAATCATTTGGGAGCACAGGGAAGCTGTTCCCCCACACTCATTGCTGGCTACTTTCAAATGCTGAGAATACATGAACCCTGTGGACGTTTGGTCTGTTCAGTTGTGGTCGTTCTTATGGCATGTTTTTTTGTCATAAGCAATTAAAAAAAAAAAAAAAAAAAGCGA
>VZRU01012791.1:33994-114232 GCA_013398155.1 Pedionomus torquatus
AAAGGCTGAGACTGGAATTAGTCTCTCACTTTTAGAAGTGAAGACTGCAGCCCAGCTGCTGGGAAGTGGAGGGATAGGTGCAAGGAGCTGAAGCAAACTCTACCTGGGAGAAGTAATCAGCTTAAAGATTTAGTATTTTTTGTAGATAAATTGTTCATTTTTCCAAGGAATTACAGTAGCAAAGAATAAAAAGAATCTGAGTTTGCTTTCTGTATGGTAAGGTGACAGGGCAGCATACGCACACCGTTTGCCACCAAGAGTGTAGCGAATACATTTCTGAACAGCTGCTGTGACCTTACTGCACCTTTTCAGAATACACAGCACCGTGGTATGTGATGCCTGTTGGGTGGAATATGCCATATGTGAAGAATGAACCCCTAAAAACCATTGACAGTTGCATTGATGTTCATGTGTTTTTACAAGTGAGAGGTATGACATATGTAATGAAATACCACTCAGAAGTTTTGATCACTTCTGAGGTTCTAGGAAGCAGTGTTGGAGACTCATTGCAAAAGCTCTGGAAAACACGGCTTTGCACAAGGAGACAGGATGCAGGAAGGATCTGGCATAATGCCTCATGATAATTGTGGCTGTGTTCTGATTTTTAGTGTTTTATTGCTAGTTAGTATCAGTTCAAGGCTGTCATGGTAAAATGAATTTTCACATCTAATCTTAATTTTACCCTTTGTTCTTCAAAGATTTCTGTAGGTGTCTACGCAGAATATTAGGGAGCAATATTTCAGATACTAAAAGCGATAGAATCATAGCCAGTCTGCCTCCTGAATGCGCCTTTTAGAAAATAGTAGATTTACTCGACATTGCGGATTTCCTCAAAAATGCCATGACAGATGCACTCCTAAGCACTTCTTATTCTCATTCCTGCAAAACCCAACTCTTCACAAGAATTATTTTCAAGACGTGAGTGGGCAACACAAAACTTGTGAGTAGGAGCACGATGCTGGATCTGGTGAGAGACAAACTGGAGTGGTGAGAGCTGCGGTTTTAAGCTCCTTTTAGTTCTAGTTGATTACAATTGATTGGTATCTGCAGTGAGGAAACAACACATTTAGGAACGTGTGTATGTTAGGAACTGCATTTTCAACACATTTCATGTCAGCTGGAATGTTGCTTTTAATAATAAAAAGTTCTACTTACATACATGTCTGCCCTGTAAATAAAGCGATCTGAAGCCTTTTCAGTTGAAGATGAGAATAAGCTAAATTTTTCTCTGTAACAGTGTAATTATGAAATCTGTAGCTCACCTTTTTTTCAGGTACATGACCTCCTTTTCAGAATGCTAAGAAACCATACATAGAAACAGAGGCCCGTTGGATCCGTATTTCCCCTCATCGTTTACAACATCTGTGTTCATTTTAGTGGTTTTTGTCAGTACTTTACTCCTTACAAACATAACATAGTGACTCTCTTCCCAGCTTGCAAAGTGTAACTCTGAAAAGACGGTTAGTATGAAGTCTCCAAAGTTGGTGGGTTTCTTTAAACGTCAATGAAATTCTCTACCTTAACCTTAACCACTACATAAAGAAATATTCTGTTGTGTACTATTAATATATAGAAATAAATGTTAAGCCATGGTATTTTAAAAAGAGATCAGTTTTTATCTTTCAGAAGTTATTAACCTTAGTTATGTTATATGGTTGTAATTATCTTCATTACAACCTGAAAATGGTTTTGTTTTAGAGTATAAAAAAACCCCACAACTGAAATTCATTTTCCCACCTTGCCCTAATTGCTAATTTTAGCTAAGTTTCCTATAATGTGTTATGATGTAACAGATTTGTTACATTCCAGATCCTTCTCTAAGTTTCTACTACCAAATCAAAGCACATCTTTAGTCACAAGGCTACTTGCCACTCTAATCAGTTATATTTTTTTCATGCATTAAGGTATTTTCCACAATTTTCAGTGATCAGACAGAATGTATTGATTTATGATAAGCACAAGGCTGCTCTTTATCCAGCAAAATATCTGTATTATTGGCATTAATGTTATACTTACACATTATATATTATTACTGTAATTTCTGTGGTACGATTTCAGGTCTTCCGAGGTCTAAGGAACATTAAAAGTGGTCCAGTGATTTCATAAATTCAGTCCTGACCTCTGCTGGTAATTGTGAATCACTGCCGTGATTCAGGGGTGCAAGTTGGTTTTCCTTGTGTTTCTCTGGGGGAAGATTCCTTTCATTTGTCTTGAGCATATGGATTTACTGATGCAATGTATATTATACCTTTATATTTAGCCAATACACTACAAATTATATTTTTCTTTATATTAGTAAATACTATTCCTGTGACTTATTTTGAAAATCCAGGCAGAGAAGAAAAATCAGACAGAACGTCCTCTGAGGGACTTCTATAACCTTCATTTTTTTTCTTTCCTGCCTCTCGTTCCCCAAGGCAGTTGCTGCTGAGTAGCTAATGCGTTGTAGAATTTTCTGACTTTGTGGTTATTTGTTTATGCAGTTACATCCAGAGTTCTTCTTAGTTCTTCCTTCCGTTATCTTAAAATGCTGCGCGGTTTGATTGTTTCTTTAAATGTTGAATTGTTTGCAGGGATATGTAGCGAAGCATGCTGTGAGGCATTAAGGCATAAGGACGTTTCAGCATTAAAGGTGAACAGCAAAGCTTTAAAAGAAGAAATTACAACAGTCTACATCAATAGTACTTATGAACTTGTGCGAGATCTCCGAATGGGTAAAGCACGGGGGCCATGACAAAACACAGAAGCCCAATGGGCCTGGCGTCATCTAGCGCTGAAGTTGGTACCTGGGCTACAGCCCTCATATGTTGCGGATGAGTGAAATTAAGGTATTTTGAAGCCAATAACTCAGCGCCAACTGTCCGTCTGCTCTGCCACAGCGCTGTCTTGGTCGTGCCAGGGGTTGCCCAGCTGCTGGCACGGCTCCTGTGAGCGCAGCACCCTGCTCTGATCCGCAGATGATGGAGCAGTCTGGTGTCTTGTTGTGTTTCGACTTGTGCTTTATCAGACAGCGTAAGACGTTTGTAAGGAGGAGGTGTCAGGTGAGGGAGAGCATGGAGCTGCGGCTCCCGCAGCTGTGAGCTCTAAGAGCGAGGCTGCAGTGAGGAGCTCGGCGGAACGAGGTGGGATTCCCCAAGCTCCAGAGGCTTGCTTTGGATGCGTGTAGCAAAATCCATGATAAGTAAAAGGTCTTTTTGTAGAAATTTCAGCTGCTAAGGAGTCTGGAACATCTAACGAGATAGGGCGCTTGTGTCTTTCCTAATAGCTCCTGTTGTAAATCATCTAAGGGTCTTTGATTGTGGCACACAGAAGTGATTCACAGCAAGAGAAGCATGTCTGTGGTGGATGACAGATCGTACACTGCATCTTTATTAAAGCCTAAATAAAATGAGAGTTGTAAAAATAGCCTAAATAAAAAAAGCCTAAATAAAATGAGAGTTGTAAAAGTAAAAGAAGTATTTGATAATGGTTTCTATTAAGCTACTGGTGGTGTTAATCTGGGCCAAAATAGGACTGAAGCTGTTGGTGGCAGGCACTGTGTGTTGGAGCGCACACCCGGCAGGACGCAGTGATGCATGGTGTGGGGCCTCTGTGCGTTGCCTGGGCTGCTCTTCCCTGCAGTTTTCTTCATTCTTTCTACAGTAAGGGAGTGATCTCTCTGGGGTGTTTTCCTCTTTAATGAGGAAGTCAAGAACTGAAAGGGCACTGTGTCAGCTCAGCAAATTCTTGTCTGGTGCTGGTATATCTATTCTCCTCACACAGACTCGGTGACTATATCGATTCCATCTATAACAGTCTACTTGTCGAGTAACATTGATGTCCTCTGTAGATAAGCCCTGCTTTAGGCTGTGGCAGATGCTTAAGCTGGTGTAGCTTCTTTTGTGGATGTAAACGTAATATCTGGGTCTGAAATGTTATGATGCCTTTACATCTCTAGTACCATAGTTTTTGTTTCAGACTCTGATGTAATAAGCAGCTCTGAGGGGAAATACAGCTGTTCTTGCTTTCTCCTTTTAAAGCATCAATGTGCTGTTTTAAAAGCCTGCCTGTCTGTTATGGTTACTCACAAGCAGAGCATCTTCTTTTTATTTGGATTTTTTTGTTGTGTTGTAACCTATGACTGCTACTTTGGTCTGTGCCTGCCTTTCGGAGATATGACATTGGTTTGCACTGTCTGTAGAACTAACGTTCTTGTAGAAGCTGGAAGGGGTTGCAGTCTTAGGTGAGTGACAGAGCATTTTTTTCAAATGTCTTATGTTAAGGTATAATTTATGCTCTTTTTTAATCTTGAGAAATTTCTTCAAATTTAGGCTGAGAGTTACTACCTTTCATCCACTATCAAGACTTTAGTGACTTTCAGAAATAGTAAATCTTGGGGTGCATAAATATCTTGTAGAAAGCGTAAGTCTGTTTAGTAATATATAGAAATTTTGAATATATAATTAAAAATGCAACCATAATGTGTTAATTAAAGTATAAAGCTTTGTATTGACCTTTAAATCTTTGTTTTCTGTAGAAATTTAAATTCACAGGATGACATGGCTTGTGTTTTTAGACAGGATCCACTTGCGCAATTTAGTAGGATCCACTTGCGCAATTTGGGGTGTTTTACCTGTTACCTGTGCTTACTTACTGTGGTGCAATTTGCTATACATAAAGCTATTTTGTATTTCAAATGAAACAAATTCTTGTAGCATAAAAATTCCTCTGGGTCTGCAGGAGCCGTCACGTAAGATTTAAATGAAAGTACAAATTGAGCTTTATTGCAAATAATAATCTATTTAGAAACTGTCTTTATACAGGTGAACGGTTGCAGTTTTGTGACAAGAACAGCTGTACCTGCAGAGTTAATCAGGGTACGGTATTGCAGGGTGAACGGTGATACTAATGTTGAATTCTAAAGACCTCCAACAGTTTGTTTTGAACAGAACCTGTGCTGCTGACTAATGCTTTATTCTGCATGCTGTCCTCTGCCTCTGCCCTCTTTGCTCTGTATTAATATAGTGTACCACTGAACTTGAAATGCAAAACGATTTAAGCCTCCTCTTAAGGCTAAGGTGATAAAGCAAACAAAGGGGAAAGGCTTTATGGCAGCGCTCTCGAGGTGTGAATTGTACTAACGAAGGAGGTTACCATGGCAACAAGATCTTCAATGGCATATTGTGTGTTAATGTGCTAAAGTGGTGTTTGACACAGAATTTGCTATTTGAGTTTACTTACTGTGATAAAGTGTTGAAAATGGCATGTTAAGGAACTTGGATTGATTCAGGAAGAAGAATTTGGAGTTGGAGAGATTTGTTCTGAGCGTGGAACGCAGCACTCTCACACGCAGCTAGAGGTGATGGAGAATGAATTGGCTGGGAAACAGCAAGAGATTGAAGAGCTAAACAGAGAGCTAGAAGAAATGAGGGCAGCCTATGGTACAGAAGGATTGCAACAGGTATAATTACCTTATGTTGCTTTCTGCTCACTGCTGGGTTACGTGTGGGAATGCAGAGCATCGCCCGTAAGAGCTGACGCTGGTGGGCGGCAGCTCAGGATGCAGCCGCTGTGTTAGGGGATCGCGCGAGGACTCTTTCCACCACGCACTGTGTGCTCCGTTCCACTCTTTGTGTGTGTGTTCCCTGTTTTGTGACTAAAATTCCAGTCTTCTCACGGTGACCTTCTACAGATCAGGAGCAGAAAGAGGATTTTCTTCAAGGAAAGCCCTAATTCTTCGCTAGTCGTGCAAAGATTGCATTTCTTGAATGCCTTGCTGTTCTCCAAGATCAGAACAACTTGGGTGTTACTTCCTAAGGAATGATATAACTGACTTGATCCTTGAACCGAAAAAGTGTTTGTCAGACTTCACAGTCTGAAACACGAGGCAACTTCTACAAAATGTTTGAACAAACTTCTAATGATTTGGGATTACGGGGAATTATTTCTTCCTTCAGAAATAGCACCAGAAGTTAAAGTTAGGCTTTAAAGTAAAGACTATTAAATACTTACCCTTCCGATTTAAAGAAGTGGTGCTTTGCACTGAAGTCAGTGCTTTGTCACACTCCCTATCTTACTTCTCTCTCTTTTAATTTGGAGTCAGGTCATGTCCTTGTCTTTTTCTGTTTGTGTTTTTTTTTTGTTTTTTTTTTTTTTTTAAAGTACTACAGAATACCAAAATAGATCTAATATTTGGTGATTTTCACTGTCATTATTACTGCACAATTATGTTTTTTTCTGCTTTTATTTGTATTTTGTCTGTGAAAATGGATGTCACGTTTTCCACGATATTAGAGTGATCTTGAAGCAGTTGTCCTGGAGGACGTGGTTTATCATTCCTTTGTCTGTTGATGAGTCTCTGGTGCTGAATTTTAAGTCAAACTTCTAATAACTGTGTCTGTGTTAAACATCATAGTTGTAATTACAGCATACTAAGTTTCTCACAATTGTGACTGCTGCTAGTTTTTCCTAAAAATTATGAAAGCGATAATACTTCCATGTTTTAAATGGCTATGATTACTGTTTTTAAAGTCAATTAGAATATATCAAAACAAAACAGGCTGCGGTACAATAATATTTCTATAGGTGCAGTGTATTTTTGTATGGTATGGGTACAGTGCATAATATGCCAGTTGAAAAACGCATATGGTTTATTTTTCAGAAGAAACAGAAGAATTCTGAAAGGGAAGTACAGAAGATGATGTTGGGTGCTATAGTTCTGCCTGTTAGCTAAATGAAATGATTTAATGAAAGCAATTGAAAATGATCGTATATCAATGGATATACGTGGATCGGAACAGATCATTGAACAGATACAAAAGGAAAAACACGACACACTGAAATATCTGATCTGTTCCTAATTTTCCCCGTTATAACAAAAAACTAGTATTTCCACTAGATCCATGCTTTTAGAGTAGGAGGTCGCTGCTGTGTTCTGAAAGGAACTTTGAAAGAATTTCCTCAAATTCTTGGCATAGTTTGTCTTAATAAAGCGTTTTCTGAGTTTCAAGTCCCACTGAATAATGTCCCTGTCCTCTAAATCAGTAAGGTTTGTCTGGAAGTATTATAATTTTACTTTGAGACTCAGCATATAACCTGAAGAAGCTTCTTTTTGGGAGCATTGTAAACAAAACAGTTACAGAAGGTGACTGGTTTAAGAAACTTGCCCTGCCCTACACAGGGCTGTAGGTGCTATTGGCCTTTGATGAGTTCAGTTTGACAAAGTGACTTTAAAATGAGCAACACACCTGTTGGTGTAAGTGCATGTGAAAATAGTCCGGATGAACCTTGTAGAATTTCTGACTGCCTGAGTCTAATCCTACAAAATATAGAACACTTGCGAAGGATTTTTTTTCTGTACTTCAATCATTTCTTCATCATTACAGATTACAAAAGATGGTCTATTAAATACAGTATCAGTTTTGCAGCTTAAGCTGATTTTTCCCTGCAGTTACGAATAATTTCTCTGGATTCACGATGTAGGATACTTTGTGGTATCTGTTGAATGCTTTTAGTATGACAAATGCAATCTATTGCACTTTAAGTGAGGGATGATGTAAATTGCACTATTGTGAGAAAAGTGTGTGGAGATGAGTAGTTGTACAAAATCACCGAAACACCATAAGTAGATACTCTGGCTTCCCTTATGGTGGTTTGTGTATGTGGCCATGCACTTTATGTATTTAACTGATTAGCCTTAAAGGTTCAGATTTTGTTCCTTGGTAAATATATTTTGTAAAGAGTTTGTATATTGCTATGGGGGGGGGGAATCTATTTCTGAAGTATTTGCATATTTGCAAGAGTTTGTGAGACCGTAAATGCTCCAGTAGATGTGTGATATCTTTTAAATTGAGAGGTTAGGGATGACGTGTTCCTGCTTAACGAAAATAAGCTGATGTTTTTGTTTGTGGCTTTGATGTGCACTGACCGTTACAATTTTATCTTTCATAGCTGCAAGAGTTTGAAGCTGCTATCAAAAAAAGAGATGACATTATCACTCAGCTCACTACGAACCTACAGCAGGCACGAAAAGAAAAGGATGAAACTATGAGGGAGTTCTTAGAGCTTACTGAACAAAGTCAAAAACTGCAAATTCAGTTTCAGCATGTAAGTTACAGCACTACCAATATTTATTTGGGTTTAAGAATTGGTGGCGCATCAAATGCAGAAACACAGAATTTTTGAAGAGTTGGTCTCAGTATTGACCAGCAGTCGCTGCACTTCTTCTGCAGGTGTGATTACAGTACCTGCTTTGTAATTCACTGTAAAATAAATAAAGATTAGTCTGCTTTCTTCCCTAGTATTTGGCGTTAGCTTCTGACGACTACTGGATAATAGCAGTTATCTTAGGGAAAAACACTTGTATGAGTAGTCCTCAAAGCTTTGGGCTGAAATCCAACCTGTTCCCTTTGACATCAGAACAGCAAGGCATCAGCTTTATTGAGCCACCGCTTCATGCTCCAGTCCTCCTCATATTTTGGGGTAAAACCTGCCATTTGTAGTGTTACTAGAAGGTGGCGTAAATAGCAAAGGTAGGTTTCTGAGAAGCATTTGTTGTAATAAAAAGCACTGGGGACTGAGGTGCCGTGGGCACTGTTAATCTGCGTGGCTACAGTTTACGGAGTTGCAGCTGAATACTGTAACAAACAGAACACTGAATACTGTAGTACTTTTGGCCTCTTGAAGTACTTTATGCAGGTTTTCTTGAGCCTCAGGTGGATTACATTCTGAAGCCTGAGTTTTTTGTTATTAAAAATATGATGTTGGGGACAGTAATTACAACTAGTTCACGTTGCTACTTAGAAATACTTCTGAGACACTGCTGTCCCGTGCTCTCTCACCATACAGCAATTTAATATTAAATATTTTTTATTGGTTGGCCATCCCAAGAGAATAAGGATATTTCAGTTCCTTCTGAAAGAACTTTAAAAATTTTGCAATAGTCTTTGGATTTGTGATGTGGAAGAAGAAAGTAAAGCTCACTTTCTGTAGTGCAAGCTGTTTCTGAAAAGCTTGATATATTTTAGTTAATTTTATTTAATGTTCAAGTTGCAGGCAAGTGAAGCCCTGAGGAACACCAGCCATAGTTGCACAGCTGCTGATTTATTGCAAGCCAAGCAGCAGATACTTTCACATCAGCAACAGCTGGAAGAACAGGAATGTCTGCTGAAGAATTATCAAACAAAAAATGAAGAATTTGAAGTGCAGATTGCGCGTCTTCAAGACAAAATCACAACATATGAAATGGTATGTTTCTTGCTGAAAAGATCTCTCCTTCCCCCCCGCCCCCTTTCTTTTCAGGATTTTATAGTTCCTTTAAAATTTAAATGTCAAAACATAGATTGTGAATGTGCTGTATATAACGCACATAAAGATTTTAAGGGCTTAAGACTGCTTCTGTTAACTAACACGTAACACATATATAATTTAAAATTGAAATTCTAATGTCAGTATTGCATAGCACGTTTTAAAAAACTGCAGAAATATTTATGGCACTTTATGAAACTGTACTGTGCATTTCCTTAAGCGTCATTATTTTGTTGTAAAAAAAAAAAATAAAATTAAAGTAACCCACTTGAACAATCTTTTCTCTCTTAAGGAAAGAATGAATTCTTTTCTTCATGTTCATTTTTTTTTATTATCGCTCATGGAAAACTTCTTAAAAGTACCTAAAAAACCCCATGTCATTAAAAGTGACAATAAACAAAGTTTTCAGTAGACACCAAATATACTTTTGAAATGTGAAAGCACAGCTGGAAAAAAGCGAAACGATTTGTTTGTTTGTTTGTTTGTGGGAAGGGGTAGCGGCATTGTCCCTTGTGCCAAAGGCCCAGATAACCTCCAAATGAAGTCAGCAAATAATTTATATTTAGTTTTTGTAAATGTTCACTAGCCGTTTAAAGAAAGGCATTGTGTTCAAGTATCTAAGTATATAAATGTTCTTATGTGGGTAGATAATGAACTAAAAATAAGGACACAACTTTGTTTTTTTTTATAGGAAAAACACAAAAATGAGGGAGAAGATTTGAGTAAACTGCAAGAAAAAGAAGCATTGGTTGAAGAGCTGGAAGCAAAACTTGGAGAAGAGGAAAAAAACTCATTTCAACTTAAGGAAAAATTATCAGATGCCAGTAAATTACTTGAAGAGTTGAAAGAACAGATTTTGCTAAAGAACCAGGAGATAAGTAACATGAAAGCTGAACTTACCACCTACAAACAAAAAGAAAGACAATGTTCTGATGAAATAAAACAATTAATGGGAACTGTGGAAGAATTGCAGAAACGCTGCTACAAAGACAGCCAATCTGAAGCTGACATTGTGGAAAGAATGGAATTAGAAACACAAAGGAGACTAGCACAGCTTCAGGCTGAACTAGATGAAATGCACGGCCAGCAGATCGTACAAATGAAACAAGAATTAATCAAGCAACATGCAATGGAAATAGAAAAGCGTCTTTTGCAGCAAAAAGTAGAATTGGAGAAAACTTCAAGTCTGTGTTTGCATGAGAATGTTAATAAAGATGAAGTGCATTTAATGAATATTAAAATTAATGAATTGAATGTGAAATTGCAAGATGCTGATAATGAAAGGGAAAAAATAAAGCAAGAATTGTCACAGCAGGTGGAAGTAATTTCAGCAGAGAAGTCTCTTCAGCAAACCAAAATTGAAGATCTTTTACAAGAACTGAATTTTTCCAGAGAGCAAGTTCAAAGAGCCAAACAAACTGTAGTGGACATGGAATATAGATTAAACGAAGCTGGAAAACACCAGTTTGTGATTGAAGATTTAAAAATTCAGCTGACTTCTGCCTCTGAACTTAGGAAGGAATTGGAATTAAAACATGAGGCAGAAGTCACAAATTACAAAATAAAACTTGAAATGCTAGAAAGGGAAAAGGATGCGGTTTTGGACAGGATGGCAGAATCACAAGAAGCAGAACTGGAGAGACTGAGAACAAAGCTTCTGTTTAGTCATGAAGAGGAACTTTCCAGACTTAAAGAAAATTTACAAAAAGAGCACATGGTGAACATGGAAAGCCTTAAAGATAACTTGAATATGCACCATAAACAGCAGTTAGCTGAGGTCCAAGATGCGATGAGCCAAAAGATAAACGCCATGCAATCTGAAAAAGACAACTTAATCACAAAGCAAAATCAGTTGATATTAGAGATTTCAAACCTAAAAGATTTGCAGCAGTCCCTTGTAAATTCTAAATCTGAAGAAATGACATTGCAAATCCATGAGCTGCAGAAGGAGATCGAAGTCCTTAGACGAGAAGAAAAAGAAAAAGGTACCCTTGAACAAGAAATTCAAGAGCTGCAGCTTAAAACTGAGCTGATGCAGGAGCAGATGAGAGAGAGAGAAAGTAGTCTTCAAAAGCAATGTTCAGAACTTGAAACACAAAATAGCCTTCTTAAGGGGGAAAACGAAACTCTGGAAGAGAAATTGAAAAGTATGTTAGTAATTTCTGAAGAAAATGTCGTTTTGAACAGCAGTGTTAGCTCTAAGTCAGAAATGTTGGACTTGAAAAAAAGAATAGAGAAGCTCGTTACTGAAAACGAGCAACTTAAAAACCAAAACAGTCAACTCCAAGAGGATGCTGAAAGGCAGAAGAGTGCTTTTGCATTCACTGAGAAAAAGCTTGAAGCTAATTGTAAAGAGCTGCAGAAAGAATGTGCAACTCTTCTGAAGGCGAAAACGGAGTTAGAAGAGAACAAGAATAAGCAGGAAGCTGAATATAAAAGCAAAGTCAAAGCTTTGAATGAAAAACTCAAGCACTTGCAAAGCAATAGACCAGTTTTAAATAAGACTAAAGCTTCTGGTTTTGAAGGGAGTGAAGAAATCAAGGTGTCCAAGGCAAATATATTTGAGACTGGAGAAGTTGTTGAGAAAGATGTGACAGAACTTATGGAAAAGCTTGAGGTTACCCAGCGTGAGAAACTGGAATTATCCCTGAGGCTTTCTGATCTCTCTGAACAGCTGAAGTCAAAGCATAGTGAAATTTGTAATTTAAACAAAAAAGTTAAAACCTTAAAAGATGAGAAAGAGCAAGTTCTAGCAAAATGTAAAGAACTGGAAGTCATAATTAGTCGTGCTCAGAGAGGAAATAGTAGTAGTAATGACCCTAAGACAACAGGCTTTAAAGAAAAAGCTCTGAAGACTGCTGCTGCAGCATCTGAAAGTAGAAATAAAATCCCTGGTCCAAGGAATAAACTTGATGAAGGAATAAATGTAAGAGGAGATCTAGGTTTGGGTAAAGGTATCAGTCGTGGGGTTATGAAAGGAAAAGAAGTTCAACAAACGTTGAAGCCAGAACAACAGCCTCTTACAGAACATCTGCATGGGGTGACAGAGAGACTGACAGATGAAACATCGTTAGTAGCCGTTACGCAGAGTGAAAATAATAGTCTTCAGCAGCAAGTGGATGCCTTGAAGTCAGAACAGGTACGTTACAAAAAGCAGTATAGAAGATAATTTACGTGAATCGTGAAGGAGCTTGGACTTGGAAATTGGCATCGTCTTTTTCCTGTTCGCTGCTTTGAAGTCCAGCTGCTGTGTGTGGGCGGTGGTTGACAGTGGGGATGTGAATGAGAACCGCGGTCAATGGGTACGAGGATGCTATTTCTCAGTGAAAGAAAATTAGTTGAGTTTTAATTGCTGCAAAATGGGAATTGAAGCATATTAAGTCTTGTTGATTGTAGTTTGGTTTTTATTTTAAGTTGAAGAAGCGTCATACTATTGTGTTACAATTCAGTTTTCCAAACTGTGTATATTTAAATTTACCTAATACGTACCCTACATGCCACATTCCATTCAACACATTTTTAATTTAAGAAATTCTCAAAGATGGGCCTTTTCTGTTATCTTGTTTCTCACTCCTTGTAAAATGTGTCTTTTTATTCAAAGACTGATTTACAGCTACAGATGGAAGCGCAGCGCATTTGTCTATCCCTGGTTTATTCAGCTCATGTAGACCAGGTTTGTGAGTACCTGAAAGCAGAAAAAGAGAGGGCACTTTGCAGTCTTAAAGAGGAGCTTGTATGTAGTCATCTGCAAGAGGTGAATGATCTTAAAAAAATGCATCAGCTGGAGGTCCAGACCTTGAAAATTCAACAAGCAGGTAACTTGACCAGAATTATGGGAACGAAGCTCTGGATTTGAAAAACATTGTTTTTGAAAGAAAACAAGCACAAGAGTTTGTGCATGTGGCTGTCCAATAAATTGTTTTTATAGAACATTTGGAAGTGGTTTTATACCAAAATATTTACCCATTACAAGTAGCCTACTGCTCAGGGTACCTAAAAACCACATAAAAGGTAATAATAAAATACAAAAAAAGAAGGAAGTATTACAACTGGGTTTTTGCTATTTCTGTTATGCCAACTAATTGTAAAGAACTACATAATAGGTTCACCTATGAGGCTGTTTTCCTTACTGAAATAATAAGCAAATACATCAGCAGAATAATTTGGGGCTCGCTTCATTCTCTGTTCTTAGAGTTCCTTCCTTGGCTCCCTGCCCAAAAGTAAGTTTCTTTGCTGCTACTTCTTTGCTGCTTTTTCCCTCGGTGAGCTTTTATGTTACCATCCCAGTTTTCTCTCCTTACTTTTTCTGTCATATCATGATTTGCCCTTCTGTAATTTTTTGGCGTAAGTTCTTTGCCCTCCAGTACGTCTCTGTGAGGTTTGGTCTTTCTGGTGCTCACTAGCACGCAAAACCATTTCTTATCACTTACCCTCATGAATGTGCAGTTCTACCGCAATAATTGAACCTGTCTGTCTGGAACAAGAAAGAGGGGAACAAAACACTATGCCTTTCTAAGACCTGAAGAGGCAATCTCACCGAGGCGGGAAATTAGGCTTTTGAAAACTTGTTGTGTGTCTAGTGTTCCAAAATAAGACGAATAATTTGTATTCCTAGATGATGAAGTCAAATCTACAGACAGACTTATAGAAAAGCTGAATGAAGCTGTAACTGAGGAATGTTCTAGGATTGCTCAGGTAAGACTTCAAAAAAAAAAAAAGCTTTTTTAAAATGAAAAATTATGTGTCATCATATCTTTCTATTTAACTTTTAACAGGTTTTATTTGTAGCTTTTCCCTTTGCATTTATCTCAAAATACACTGCTATACTTGATCTTCCAAAATAACATTGCAAGGGGTTCTGTGGTTGTTTTTTTTTTGTCCCCTAAACTCTTTTATGTTTTTGTCCAGATAATTCTTCAGTCTTACACCTAGTCTTGTTCTTCTATGTAATGTTTGTCTTCTATATACTAGTAGAAGATTTGGGAGCACTTTTTTCCTTCCCGTATGTCTCTGGCTGTAAGTTGTTGATCTAACAGTGGCCTGACATCATACACATACTGACACAAAGGAAATCACTGTCTCATATCTGCAGTAAGATAGTTGTTTCCTTCTTACCTGCAGTGTATCCTTCAAAGACTTAAAAGTGCCTAAGAATCTGCCAAAACTGCTGTCTGTGTTGTTTTTGGTAACTAAATAGTCTAGTCAAAAGTGGAAGCTTATTTTCAGTCTGTATTCTGGTATGAGCCACCAATAATGTTATTTTGCCATATTTTTTGGTAGATTTCTACTAATCAATGGCCCTTACACGTACTTCTTTGCCAGCCATCAAGTTACTTGTTAAATGTGTTTCTTCATAAATTAAGCTACTTCCATCATTCATTATATAAACCGTGTTTTTTCAGTCTTAAATACTTCAGATGGTTGGGTTTGGTAGTGTTTTTTTTTTTTGTGTCTTTGCTGGACTTCTTTCAGCACCGTTTTGGGAAGGTGGATAGCACAGAGGATGTGCTGCAGAACCAACCCAGGAGAGACTAAGCAGGACTCCGTGATCGCTCACAGAAAGTAGCGGCTGAACGAGAGCCCTTGGTGTCAGTTGTTTCAGAGCTGGGAAGAGTACTGCCTGCCCGTGCAATTCCCTGTCAAGCTTTTAGCGACATTGTGGTTTTACGGACACCAAATTCAACTTACAAAAGTAGAGTCCCAAATCTTTAAAGAAAGAATCTCACTGTGTGCTCTGAGCAGGCTGTTTCTTTTCCAGTATCGTTTGTCTTCAAAAATCGTATGGATAAATCTTCTACTTGCCTACCCATTGTAAATACGGCAGTTATTCTGCTGGCCGCGTAGCACCAAAGAACACGAGACACTCTTTTTATGATTTGCTTGAGTTTTAATATGCCATCCCCTTTTATTCTGTTCAGTACTTAAGAACAAGTACTCAGTCTCTGAAAGGGTACAAATTTCTGCCATAGCGAATCCTTCTTCCAGCTAAAATGGAGGTAGTTACAATGTAACTTTGCTCTCAGCTTTAATAAAGGAGGCCTTTCTCAAGTAAGATTTTAATACTTGGCAGTTCCAGATTAAATAATGATTCCAAAACGTATGTATTTATGTTTTAGCTGAAAGTCTTTCCATACCTGTTTCTTTTATCAGAAAGAAACTTTCTGATATTTACCTTTATTAAAGATTTTGTAGGTTCTTATCACTCAGAGTATATATGCTGTCGTTTCCACAAAATACTACTCTCCTGCCACCCTTTTTCTTGTTTTCTTTGTGAATTGCAATTGATAAATTAATAAAAATATCTTTGCTTGCTCTTTGTTTCATTTGTTGTGCAGGTTTTGTGTGACAATCAAAATGAACATTCCTTGGCTGCTGTAGAAGTTGATGATGCAGAACAAGACGTGTTCCACAGACCTGCTGCTGTGCAAGAAAAACTGAGTGTAGAATTACCAGTACACAGAGCTCAAGCTGAAGGTAATGGCATTGTGTGGTCAGGCTGGTTAAAAAAACTCCACTGATTTCAAGTATTTCAGACTGGCAATTACAGCATTTGTTGTTCAGGTGTTAATTCATGTGCCTAAATAGCTGGGTTAGAGATTTGCTCCCTGTTCTGAACCACTTCTTTATTATAAATATTGTCCTGTGCTGTCTTCATTATAGTGGAAATCGGTGGGTAAGAAAAGGTGTTTTGGTTTGGTTTTTCACCCCCTCCTTTTGTAGAAGAAGCTAGCAGCTCAACCAAAAAAAATTATGTATGCATCCAAAATTTGGAAGCATCTAGTTTCAATTATTATGTAATGTTTATCAGATAATTTCAATTATTATGTAATGTTAAGCAGATAATCAGAGAACTTGTGAACAATTCACTGTCTTAAAATTTCTGGTAAAGAGTTTGATTTCTTTTTTGTTTTTTTTTTTAAGTCCCTGGTTATCTGTGTCACTTAGCTGTGCAAGAACGTATGGATGCACTTGTACACAAGATAACAGAAGAATACAGTAGGCTGAAGGCACTTCAGACACAGCTGATGAAGGATTGTAAACGGGTAACTTTTTTTTATAATATATGAGTACATGCACATTTGAATTTTCAACGTTGCATAAATTCCCTCTGGATGAGCAAAGAGCATGCTTGAAATTGTGTTTTATGTATCCTGGTTGAGTGGCAGAGCACAGCAATGATTTGATAAAAAGGAGAAAGCTGCTACCCACATCACAGAATTTTGGGGTGGGTGATAGTAGAAGCTGCCTCTGGAGTTCATCAAATTCAGCCCCTTGCGCAAAGCAGGGTCAGCTAGAGAAGGTTGCCCAGGACTGTGTCCAGCCGGATTTTTAATAGCTTTAAGGATGGAGACCCCATTTCAGGTTACACACTCCCAGCTC
This sequence comes from Pedionomus torquatus, assembly GCA_013398155.1. Classification (NCBI taxonomy): domain Eukaryota; kingdom Metazoa; phylum Chordata; class Aves; order Charadriiformes; family Pedionomidae; genus Pedionomus; species Pedionomus torquatus. The sequence goes on from VZRU01012791.1 coordinate 50,660, forward strand.
TCTTGGCCTCTCCTTGTAAGACAAATGCTCCAACCCCCCATATCCTTTGTGAACCTCTGCTGAATTCCTGCCAGTATGTCCGTTTCTCTTTTATATTTGGGGTCCAGCACTGGACCCAGCACTCCAGATGTGTCTCACCGCTGCTGTGTAGAGAAGAAGGATCACCTCCCTCAGCCTGACAGCAAACACTACTCCTAATGCAGCCCAAGAGGTTGTTGGGCTTTTGTCATAATAGCATATTCCTGGTTCCTGTTCAACTTGGTGCCCACCAAGCCCCCCAAGCTCCTTTTCTGCAAAGCTGCTTTCCAGCTGGTCAGTGCTCTGCACGTACTGCTGCACAGGGCTGTTCCTCTCTAGATTGAAGGACTTGGCATTTGCCTTGGTTGAGCTTCATGAGGCTCCTCTCAGCCCAATTCTCTGGCCTGTTGAAGTCTTCTGAAACAGCAGCACAACCATTTGTCTTCCTCTCCTCCTTGGAGAGGAGGCATAGTGCTCCTGGAGTGAGAGGAATTACGACCTAACAGTTTATATGCAGAGAGAGGAGGTTGAGATTTACAGTGGCTGTTCTGCACAGGCTGATCAATTAGCTATTCATGTATAATTGGTCATTTGGGCTGTAAAAAAAACCACATTGTTATGCTGTCTTATGCATTGGCCACCAACATTTCTTACCTGCTTATAATTACAGTTAATATTTTTTGCATTTGTTGTCATTTCTATTTACTGGATTATTTTTTAGGTCAAAGAACCGTGGCTGTCTTCTTTAGAAAGGGGGAAAGAAGAGGAACCTAGCCATCTGGAAGCAAGAGAGGAGTGTCTCCAGAACGCTTCACATGGTATAATGGGTAAAAAGATGCATATGTTGTTTTTATTGTACATATATTCAGAGAGAGAGAGAGAAAAGGCAATTTTTTAAAATTCTAGCGCTTTCATAGCTTACTGCAACTTGAAGCATGTAAGAGATTTTTGCAGATTTTCCTGTATGATACTCTTGATTCTTTAAATCTCTAAAATATTTTGGAATATTTTCTGTGAAAGTTTTGGTTTAGTCTTTTTCAGTTTTCCACAGTTAAAGTTCCGTTACCCGTATCAAATATAGTTTTGCAAAATGGAAGATTAAGTTATAACTATTTGTTACAGAAAAGTAATTGATATGATATCAGAAGAGGTTTGTGACTATAATAATTACTGTGTCCATCACTGCTAGTAACTGGGGAAAGAGTTAGTTTACACTACTGTAGTTTATTTCCTTCCCCCTTCCTATTGGAATCTACCCTACATCTAGATCCTAAGATTCAAGAGTACTGTTCGAAGGAGATAAGGAACTTTAAAACACAGCTTGAAGAGCAGCATGCTCAAGAACTGGAACGCCTCAGGTCCTATTTCCAACAGCAGCTGAAAGAAAGCAAAGAGAGATACACTACAGAGATTGTCCATCTGCAGGATAAGCTTCAGAGTGCTGCGGTACCCTCTGACCATCTGAGGTATTAATCCATTCTTTAATGATTGTAACTTTGCACTGTGTACAAAACAAAATGCTTCAGATAATAATTCATGTAAAGCTACATGATTTGCTTCAAAACTTGAGAAATTCTGTATAAGCACATGACTTAGGTTGTTCCATTCCATCAACAGTTGAGAGTGTTACGAAGAAATGAGATAAACGTTGCAAACTAAGTATGGCAACACTTAGAATTTGTTGTGTTTCTATAGTTTGTTGAGGAAGATTTGACAATTGGAATAGTACTTATGTCATCTCCTATGTATGAGCTTTTGGAAATTCTGCAGTAATTTCCAAACTTCCAAACTCACAGGCACTTTTTAATCCTCAAATTGCGTATGGAAGGCAGATAGTTTCATATACATGACTTGATAATCCAATGGCATGGGAAGATGTGTGTTCTGAAGAAAATATTTGCAGGTCTTTAATATATGTAATATGTATGTATATTTTAATAGATGAAAACTCAGTTATATTGAAACATTGATTTTTTAAGTTTTTTTTAAATTTCCCTCCTCTGCTTCTTTTATGGTTTTAGTGTATCCACAGATTCACAAATAAAGCTAAAAGGAGCCTTTAGGGAAGGGAAGTACAGTGAAAATTTTCATCCGCAAAAAACAGATGAAGCACTGGAGGTACCGTATAACTCATTTGATAGCTAATATACATATTGTCAGTATAATTGAGATGCTTTGGGTTCAAAGATGAACTATGGATTAGTAGTATATATACTAGTAGTATATTTGGTAGTAATAAAGTAGCTATATGCTATGCTATACTATTAGATAGTCCGTGTTGGAGGAAGATGATGTAAATTTTTCTGAAAAACATTTCTGGAAATTATGAGCAATAATTATGAGCTTCCTTTCTAAGTCCTGGGGTTTAATTTATTATTCATTTTTAAACATTTCTTCTCTGAAACAAGACATTTGGTTTAGGCTGCTTCTTACTGAAATGGAAAAAATTAGTGTCCAAATTCTGGGATTTCTTCAGGAGTCTTTAAAATGTGACTTTTATTTAAACACTAATTATTGAAGAAGAGTGATTTAAGTGAAATCCTAGTACTTTTTAAGTTTAGAAGAAATTTTGAAAAAGTAATCTTAAAGGTTATAAAAACCTAACGCAAATGGAAAAGTCTCCCTACATTCCTCTCCTCCTCCTGGAAACCTGGCTCAGCAATTCTGCATTTTGAGAAACAGGGATGATGGTTTGTACTGTGAGCCTGTGCTTTTTTACCTGGTTTCTCTGCAAAATTTATGTGATTTGCGTGAAATGAAGATAACGTAATTGTGGAAAAAAATATATTGACACTTAAAATTAGTGAAATAAAAGCACAGATACACAATCAGAGATTTCACGCTTTTCTTACAGCTTCCTGGTGAAATTGAAGTGCAGAATGATCTGGATGGTGTTCAATTGCTAGAAAAACAGTACCAGGAAAGATTAGAAGAAGAAATAGCAAAGGTATCATTTTCATTTTGTTATTCTCAAGTATGTTTTAAAAATATAGTCACTTGCGTCTGCCATTTTTTTGACAATTCAGACGGTTGCAAAGGCATATTCTAACTTTTGTTTGATTTATATATGAGGAATTGTTTCATTCTGATTCTGAAAGGGGAAAGCCCTAAAAGAACCAAAATCTGAAACATTTTGGGTTTTCTTAGTTGTCTCTCTTATTCCTGACTTGGAACTTCTGATCATGAAGGAGGGGGCGGGGGGTGTTTTGCCTTAAAGCTTCAAAGAAAATAGACAACATGCAACCATATTTGGCACTTAAATTTATTTAGAAAATCCAGAGGCTCAGAAAGTGGATTTCTTGCCATTTTAGGCTTAACAGCCGTCCAGTTCAAAAGATTTTGCACATAACAGTTTCACACTATTTTCTGATCATATTTATTGTGCATTGTAATATGTTGTGTAAAACGCAGTTTTTATTTTGGTGTGTTGACTTCCTCTAAAACATGAGAAGTAAAATTATGACTTTGTAGTATATTAAATTGTTTGTGGATTTACTTACTTTTGAATTCCAGATTTTTTTTCGCTTTGTTGCAGAATGAAAAATTATCTCTGCTTTCATTGTATCATGGCATAAATCCCAAATTAACATAAATTAAGAACTGGGAAAAAATAAAGGAATACTTGTTAAAAAGGTTTACAATCTGAGTTAGGAAGAATGTGGTAGCCAGCACTGTTTCTGGAATAAAAGTGCTTTTTCTCATCTGCTGTAAAGAAAACTCTTCTGTAAGTTACCAGCCTGTCGTAACTGCGGCTGTCTAATGCTAGTTGATGTTTCTGTCTGGTCAATTAAAATACCTGTGCAGAGTGTCAAGTGTGTGGCACTGCTGTCTTTACGCAGCCCAAAATTCCATGTCAGTGACACATTTACAAAGGATGCTTGGTTAGAAAAAACTTACCACGGCTGCACTTAGCTCAATATGCCGGGCCTTTTTAAAGTCACCTTGTAGAATCTTTTCTAAAAATACCTTGGTAATTCTGTGCTAAATGACATATTTTAAACTACCTTAAATACAGCTTGTATGCATTTTTAGATGTGACTGTCGACGAGATTGGCCAGATGTCATAGTTTGGAATTTTCTAGTACTTTTATTTGTATTATTGATGGTCAGCAATGAGATTGCTTCAGCAATAGAAGATACTGTGAAGCATAAACCAATACACCTTTTTTTGTATTTTTCAGGTGATTGTGTCAATGAGTGTGGCATTTGCCAAACAGACTGAATTGTCAAGAATTGCTAGACACAAGGAAGAAGGAGTACTAACACAGGTTGTACACCAAGAGAGAATGCCTTTTGAAATTAAAAAGCAAGGTAGTAAAGAAGAACTTGTTGGCCTTCCTGGAAAAGCAACAGAAAAGGGCAGAAAGCGGGAAGAAGAATTGAAATCCCTTTCCAAGGAACTCAGTGAAGAGTCTGGTGAGATCGGCTCCCTTGGGGAAGAGTTTCATTGTAATAGCAAGCCAGATTGCATATTGGGACAGACCACACGTGAATCAGTATCAGTGATTTCTGAAGAACTTTTTTCACATGTCAAAGGGCTTACGGCAGAAGAAACATTGGTAAGTGTAAACAAAACAAAATAAATTAGCAGTGTGTAACACCAAATCTGAATAATCTTTCCCATGGATTTACAGTTCATCTCCATGAGAAAACTGCAAGGAAAGAAATTAAGATGAAAATTCTAGTTAAGTATTTCCTTTTCCCTTTCAAAGGGGTGACAACTTGAGGCCTCTAAACTATCTACCCTTCTTTCTGGTCCTCTACCTGGCTATCATAACATTATGCCAAACTGTCAGGAATATGACACCAGTTACATGAAAATAGGTTATTCCATTTCATGGATAAAGCCGTATTGCAGGCAGTAAATTATATAAAGACTTCTGTAAGATAGATTATATTCTAGTGTTTATACAAGGAGCAGATTAAAAATAGTTTTTAAAGTGTTTGAGTCCCTTGTGATAAAGGATATCAGCTGAACACAAAAATTGTAATATGTAAAATATATGTGAAGCATTTCAGAAATATGGCATGGGAGGTAAGGTGTGGAAAAACTATAGTTAAAAGCAGTTGTAAAATTTGACTCCACAATTTCATCCTAAGTTTAGTTTTTTAATTAAATTCGGCACTAGTAGCAGCAAAAGTAACAATTCCAAATTTGTGTAGCAGTTAAATATTCTGATCTTGTATTATCCACATAATCAATAAACTGTAATACTCCTGTTTTGTATGATACTGCCCTCTCAAACTTCTGGTGGTGCTCACCCACGCTCATGTGTGTATGTCCACCACTGTGCTTTCTGTTGAGATTCCCGCCAGCTAAAAGACCTAACTGTTCACAGTGATTTTTCAAAAAAGTTGTCTTTTAAATGGGTAATAATTCTAAGCCTGGATCTTCCAGACAACGAGGTAATACTTTCATGATAGCTCCTTTAGTTGTGAAAGTATTTTCTAAAATTTATTTAAATGTTTACTACAAACTGTCCTTGAATTTAAAATGCTAAAATCCTCCCCGAATTTCAGCGCTACAGTGAGGTGACGGCGTCAGATGCAGAAACATCAAGGCAGCTCCTGTTATACGAGGAACGTTTGGAAGACATGCGACAGGAGCTGGTACGGCAGTATCAGGAACATCAGCAGGCGACAGAGTTATTGAGACAAGGGCACATGCAGCAAATGGAACGTCAAAAAGAAAACCAAGAGCAACTCTTAGCAGAGCTTGAGAGTCTTAAAGTGCAATTGGCTGAGGTAATATGGGGTTTGACTGTATGAGTTAACATGGGTTAACGAAGGGGCATCACTGGGCCAATTCATACTTAATTATGCTTGTATCTCTCTATATATTGAGGCACGCACGTATTTGCTGTATGTGCTCATACACACACATCTGTTTGTGTGTGTGTATGTATATGAACACATACATGCTCATATGTGTAAAAGGCTTATTGCTTTAATCAAACTCAGTCAGCGATAGGTAAATTTTGACTTCTGTAAACCTGGAGAATGCACTCGTTATTCTGGCTGCTGTGCAGCACTGCAGGCTGCTACACTGTAAACCAGAGCACCTTCCAGATGCAGGGAAGGATGCAGGCTAGCATCCGTTTACATCAATGGAAGCCACCAGCCGTGGCTAGAAATATTATAGAGTTCTTCATTTTTCCTTATCGCCACTTGAGGTCCAAACTTGAACAGTATCAGTGGCTTTCTGCAACGTGTTATTTTTTTCTTTTAATCGTGGGAGATGAAGTTCTTACTGACTGTTAGAATGAAACAAAATCTATGGGGTTTGGTGGGAAACATCACTGTTTCTTTGCCTCTTTAAACCTCCCGTCACTCCGCATCTGTTCAAAGCCTGTAGTATGTATGCTAATGAAATTCATTAACTTACCTTAATAATTAAGTCTTCAAAAAGAATGTCATTTATGGTCTTGTCTTCAAGGATTCCTTCCCTTGAAAGACAAAGCAAACAGAATCCAGAAAAGTTTTTCTTGCTCTGATTTAATTTCAGCAGTGTAAGGCTGCAGAAATGCACTTGGGAAGAGGAATCAGTGAAATCTAAAATTCTTTTATTCCACTGTGGAGTGGAGCTTTAGGTTTCTTCAGACCTTCTCCAAGCCTGGTTTTGTTCAGTTTGGGTCCAAGGATCTGGGGAGTCAGGAGAGCTAGTCGCTCATATGCTAGGTGTCTTTTCTAGCAACTTCAGGTTGCAATATATACATCCTTTCTCCTTTTACCTCTTTGTGAATTTGCAACATCTTTCGTCGGGGGTTCAAATTCCTGAAACTGATGAAAAACATTAAGTAGAACTTACGCTGCTGTCTTTTCTCCAGTTTTTAATGCAGAGGATGGTTTCCTTTATGCATTGCATTTAAGCCATGAACACTTCTAGCTCTTCTGAAAGTGTGTAGGCTTTTTTAAAAAATAGCTTATTTTCATCTTTTTTTCTCATGCAAAATGTGCTAAAATGGAATATCTAGAAATGAACCTTCCAGTTTGCATTGCGAGCACCATGTTTCATAAAGAGCACACAGGTTGCATGAAAATCTTAAAGGTGTTAGATACCAAAAGTATTTATTAGCTGCATTCCATTCAAGATAGCTTTCAATGTCTTTGTAATGTTTAAAGAAGTGGACTGAAATTTCATTGTGCAAAATACATAAAAAAATCAAAAGTGACAGGACTCACTACTACTCAGAAGCCTATGAAGCTGTGTGTGCCCCTGTAATACTTCTTTTTTAGCGTGTCTCCATGGAGAATGACAGCCTGGTTGCAGAGAGAGAGAGAATGCTTTTAGAGGAACTGGAATCATTAAAACAACAGTCTGTATCCGGAAAAGAGAGGCTGTTTTGCGAGCTACAAAACAACAGCACACAAACAGAGGTAAATATGGACTTTGGCTTTCTTGGCAGCTGTGGCATGTAAAACCAGTAAGATTTGTGTTTGCTGCTACTCTCTTCATGTAATATATTTTCCTAAAAGACGTTGGGTATTGCTTGAACAGAGCAGGTTGAATCAAGAGGTGATACTGGTGGGCATAGTTTTGTACTTTGGGTCACCAGAAATTAGTTTAATAGCTTGAGGGTGGGGATTGTTACTATAGCTATTTGCTCAGGTAAGCTCACATTTTCATATTGCTATAGCAACACCAACAGAAAGTGCAGGAGCTGATTAATCAGCATAACAAAGTTGTTTCCAATAGGCCCTGCCCTGGATTTCCTGCTTTGTTTGTATTTACATTTTAGTCGGTTTTTCCATGTAGGAAGAATAGCTTGTGATTTGTAATTTGATGCGGTTTTATTAACAAAACACAGATAACTTACGTTTTACGTTTCCTGTTCTACTGTGTATAAGAAGAATCTGTTGATTCTGGCATGACGGGGTTTCTATGCTTTTTGTCTTCTCTCCCTCTACAAAAACTCAATCAGGATGAAAATGAAAACCGAAACGATGTGAGTGAGCAGGTCTTGGAGGATGAAGATGGAGGAAGAAAGCATGATGAAGTATCTTCAGCCCTTCTTTCTGAAGAAAGGTGCTTAGAACTGTTAAGAAAACACTATTATTTACAATTTTTTAAGAATCGTGTCCTTGTTGTTAAAATAATAATATTTATAAGCTTTATTCTGACTGATTATAACCACAGTTTTATTGTAGGCTAATTTAATTGTAGGTTATATTTCTAAGTTTGTGTACTTTAGATTAAACAACATCTTGTTTTCTATAAAGCCTAACAATGTAATGGCATAGGGGATGAGACAAATCTTAGCCTATTTTGCTGTATCTTTCATATTACACTCAGGTAGGATCATCTACATCATTTATACACGTCGTATGTCCATATCTGAAATAAGTTTAAATGAATATAATTGTTGTATTTGATAATACTTTTTGAGTATTCCATAATTTTTTTGATCTGAGTAGAGGAACAAAATTTTTAACTGTCACTTAAATTATAATGAATACTAGGCAAATGTCGACCTCCATTTTAAAGTTTTAACTAGGTAAAGTAGCAAGGTAAAAGTGCTGCTGAATAGGGTTTTTTACCTATTTTGTAAGAAGAATGACTTTTAGCACGAATGTGCTTTTAATTTTTATATGTTAATATCTATAATTTTTAAAATATATAGTTATACATACATGAGTGTTAATAGTTACATATGTTAATACTTAGTATATGAAGCAGGGTTTAGTCTTGAAAAAGAAATCTTAATTTTACTGTTTCAACTCTAAAATCTTTCCTGGTTGCAAGGGTGTATAAGGGAAAAAAACCACTTTGAAAACAGGGCGAAATCAAAGGACTGATCAGTTCCTGTTCTGCAGGCACATTTTTCAGAAGGCTAATGAGAAACTCATGAAGATTCTCTTAGAAGTTGTGAAGACAACTGTGGCCATGGAGGAGACAATTGGTCGCCATGTTCTTGGGTTACTGGATCGGACTGGGAAAGTCCAGCCTTCCAAACCAGCTGGATGGGACACCGAAACAGAAGAGTCAGTAAAACCCTGTATCCGTGTAGGATATGAAAAAGGTACTGCTTGTATGGTTTTCTGTTTCATAACAAGTAGTGTTTGCATACTGTTATTACATATTTAAACAGCCTTAGTTTTGAAGTTTTAAATTAAAAATAGACGTTTTTAAAAAAAACTATTTGCCACTCAAATGCGTATGACATCCCTGCTTAAGAGACAACATTTCAGGAGTTGTCTGGATCATGCCCCAAGCCAGCAATGACTGTTAATCTTGGGTCCTGTTGCAAGGCCTGCAAGCAGAATGGGAAAGTGATAGAGAAGTACAAAAATAAATATGTTCCTGTTGAAGGAGGCAAAGAGAAACGGAATGGAATATAGCTCTATGGCATCTTCCACCAACTTTACACCTTCCTCTGTATGTACAGGGAATGAGGAATAGTGTCAAAGGCTGTACCTCTACCAGTGGTACATAGGGATATTCCTGGTCACTGAGGCCAGCTGGCATAGGACAGCCTGTGTATATATGTGCTTGTGGACTTCCTTAGCCACCTGAAGAGGATGATTGCCTGCAAATAGTCTTTTGGAAAGAGTTCCAGGCACTTTGTAACTGCCAAGACTTGCCCATCAGCTGTTTGGAGGAGCACTACTTGGCACAAGACTAAGGGAGTGTTTTAACATTGCAATTCATTGCTTACCAGTGTCTAAGAACTCTCCCAGGCTCTGTTTAATTTCTTGTGATTGTACTAGGACAGTTTGTGCTCATTTCTCTTTCATATTGCCGTTTAGGTGCCATTAAGGTTGTGTACATTCATCCTGTATGTTATGGGGAGGCAGTGTGCCACAGACTTGGTTCGGCCTGAAACACATTAACCAGCTGGATTTGGCTGGAATTTTAGCTACTGTAAATGAGAAAAAGAACCCGAAGTCAAATACCTCATTTCAGTAGTAAGAAAGCATCTGCTAGAGAGTAATAATACAAATGGTAAACAATGATAAACATTACCTCTCTCATTCAAAGTGTAGATTGTTAAATATTATTGATTCCCTCTGGCTTTAAATATAGGTCACAATAAGCCCTGGGACAAATTAAGAAGGGAGGTATGACTTTGTAGCACAGTGACATCTCTCTCAGCAGGATACTCAGGTTATCTGTGATGAAAAGAATGCAGCTGCAGTCTAAGAATTCTTTAATTTTTCAAGTTAACAGCACTTTTATGCTTATGCTGCTGTTTCATTAAAAAACCTCCTAACTTCTGTTTTCTGCACATTTGTGCTGGTTTCCATGAGGGACGGGGTTAGTTCTCCCCTGGCTGTGGCGCGGGAGCTGTGCCTGGGGGTGGCCGGGAAGGGCAGGGGGGACAGGCAGTCGGTGGTGGCACTCGGTCGGGGACGGACCGGGCTGTGGGCGGTATTGTAGTTGTGTTTATATCCTCCTCTGTCCATGTTACTGATACAGTTTCTCTTGTCGTGTTTGTTGTCCTGTTAAACAGCCTTGGTCCCAACCCACGAGTTCCGCCTCTCTCTTCCCATCTTCTCAGCGTGGCTGCGGCCTGCTTCTCTGTGGCTGGCTGAGGCCACAACAACGTCACTGTATTTAATTATGAGGAAACTTACATTTTGAAAACTCAGACTTTTGAGACTTTCCCTTTTTCTTCAGATTTTAGATTGGATAGCTAAACTTACGGCCTTAATTTTTGATACTTGTCCAGGAGACCTTAAAGATTGAGAACGTCTGCTGCAATAACTAAAAGAATCGCTTCTTTCAAAACAAAGTATTCTTGCACTTTTCTTTGGGGTGGGAAATGAATAGAGTTTGCATTTGTTAAAGCAGTTAAAAGATCTTAAACCACTGGCAACTATTTTCCCCACAGTCTCCTAGCCGTATGGTAAAGGGAGCAGTGACCAAGCTGAAAGTTTACTGCCACCTCCTGCATTCTGAAGTAGTCGTATTAATGTTTTCTATATTAAAATCAGCGACTTACAAATATTTGTGTTCTTGTTGGATAGTCTGAGGTGTGCAAAAAGCAGCAGACTGTTCACAGCACAGGTGGCCAGCGCAGCGCGGCCGTTGGTGGCGGTGGCAGGCTGTGGCAGTACACGCGCTGTGGCACGGCCTGCTGCGTCTGCTGCAGCGGTTCCTGCTAACACTGCATGCAGTGTTCCTTTCTCACTCCTCATTAGCTGAGAATATTGCTCCCTTTTCTCAGGTAGGAAAGATGTAATAGTACGTGCGGAGCGCTCGTACGTGGCTCCTGCCCTTTGCTGCTCTCATCTGTGCCTGTACCTGCACACCAGGCGCCTTTGCCTTCTGCCTGGCCCTGCGCAGCAACGTGTGTACTTGTATTTGTGGCTAACTACTGTCATTAACAGTCCCAAATATGGATTACTTGTGTTGTATATAAGTAGAACAACACAGGTTAAAAAGTACCTTTATTTGGTATTCTGGCCGAGTACAGTGTAGGCTTGGGCCTTGCTTTTGTCACCCTGCTGTCTGAGCGTACCACAGGCCCCGTCACTGGAACTACAGTTAACTTCTTGTGAAGTCTTCTGGTGAGAGAGTGCTCTCTGAAAGAGAAGGGAACTCTGTCCCCTGTGCTCACGCTGAAGGTTGACTGGTTTAGCTCTCGCGTTCGCTATTCATGTGTTTTGAAGAGGTATGAAAGGTTTGACTAGTCTGTGGCATAGCAGCATCTCTTCTGCACAGAGTGGCCTTCGAGCTACCCACACACCAGTTGTTCATTCCAGTGTTCTTTTCTGCATGTTTCCTGGGATTCAGGAATAGCTATGAAAGGAGGAGAAACCAGAGAAAAGAGTGAGGATTAAAGGAGACCCAAGCTTCCAGTGGCTATAAGGGGTGAATGTACGGTTTGTGATGTACCTCTGAGGTTGAACTCGCAGTTCCCATTTTTTCTTCCCCTTCCCAAGTGACACTACAGCATCCTTGCTGCGTGCGTAGTTCTGCCACTGGGGTCAGCCAGCCGTGGGAGCAGTCATGCTGTTTCGTCAGCTGAAGTATTTGATCCTTCTTCCAATGGAATTAGGTGACAAATCCTGTTAGTGTTTTCAGCAACAAGACTGTTTTTACTCATTTCCTAGACTTCTGCTGAATGGCCTGAGAGGACAGATTTTTTCCCTGTTGTTTTCTGGAAGTAAGAAATAGGTAGACACTACTTCTGTATTTTAACCGGTGCTTTTTATTGCATTTTGTGACATCTAGCCAAACATGGAAATAAATTTGTACCAATCTAATAAGATAGAAAGAATAAGACGCTTGATAAATTGAATTCTCCCCGAGCTTCTGAACATAATCCATATTTATTAACAAACAAAACTCATCTTACTGGTTTCGCCGAGTTTCAGCATTTTATAAAGCTGTGACCTTTATAAATGTCACATACTTATAACCACAACCTGATTTATAGAGCATATAGAGATTTATCTGAGACCTTGCGTAGGTTATTGGCTAATGCGGGACTTTATCTGTAACAGAGCGAGTAAAGTTCAAATTTCAGTCATAAAATGTATTGTTGGAAGTGAACAGCATTTGTGCAAAGTAATCTGGTGAGTTAATTACATCTGGAGATTCGAGCCAGGAATCATGAAGGAGCCAGCAGGCTTTGCTGTTCTCCCACAGGTGGTGTACCTTGGATCAAGGGAGTGCAGTAATACAGGTTGCCCTGGAGAAGTCTTATGTGGTTATGGTGTTCCTTGGACATTAAACCCTCTTCCCAGCCTTCTGAGCTACTTGTTTCCAAACGCCATACGAAAACCAAGACAGTAAATAGCTGTATCCACTCAACTGCCATAACACTGCCTTTTTTGTTTAAAGCTTGTAATCCCTAACATTAATTCCTCAGTGGAACCCCAGGAGTACACTGAGATACTAGCTCCACATGATGCAAAATACTTATTGCTTCATCAATGTCGGTTGGCAGCTCATAAACAACTTCTGTATCTGAAACAACAGTTCTGAGTAAAGACTGTATAATTAAGCACTTTTCTTAAGATTTAGTGGGCCGTGACATCTGATGTGCTGAACTGCAAGCTTTGTGGCAAACATTGATTTATTTTGTACTTATTCAGAAGAAATGGAAGCAAATTACAAAAGAACTGATATAAGCAAACCAGGAGTTTCAAGTCTTGTCATGAGTTCTTGAAGGCCAAATTGTACTGTCACTGGCAAGAGGAAATAACAATATTAGTGATACTGTTAGTGTAAGAGACATATTCCGGACCTGGCTTTTGGAAGATTACTTTCTGAGCAGGGATTGGTGTTTATAAATTTTTCCTCTAGAAGTTTCCGGACAGCCAGAAGTTCAGATGGTTTTGCAACAGGCTGCACATTTCTGCAGTTATTTTGTATGTTTATTTTTGTATTTGACACGCACTCACCATTGAACAATTCAGCTATATTTCTCAAGCAAATGATTTACTAAAACATAAGAGTTACAGGACATGTAAGCCTGAGAAGGAAAACAGGAACATGACATAGATGATTTGTTCTCCTTAAAGGCAGAGTTAGATTGTGCAGTAACTAATATGTCATTGTTTTATCTTGTTTATAGCTGTGCTACTGTACTGTGGGCTTTTATTTTGTGGGATCTCTGGAGCTAAGCAGGGTCTTACCTGGTCAGTACTTAAGATGGGTGGCCTCCAAAGAGCTTCAGGTGCTGCAGTAAGTGTGTCGGTGGCTCAGTAGGGAATATGTTTTCCTTTGACTCAGTCTCTAACCATTACTTTGGCACAGCATTTGGAAATGCTAATGCTGCTGGATGTCCATCTTAAGTGAAGGTCCTTTCTGCTCTGAGGATATTAAAGCTTCTGTATCACTATTGATACTTTGAGACACCCAGAGTCAACCCAGATTTGAGCGGTGAGAAATCAGAATACTATTGAATAAAAAATACGAAATTGTTCATTTTGCAGACTGCCTTACACTGCAGGGGGGTGGATTATTAGGATGTCATGGGAAAGCCTTTATGCTGTACAAACCCATTGCAAATACTTAGTGTGCTGGCAGTAAAGGACTGCCAGCTGCTGCTAGGGTGACCCCACTGCAGGAGATTGTGACTGAAGTTCCGACATGCAGTACTCGAAAGTGCTTTGAAATCCTGTGTTGATGAAAGGTGCCATGTGAATGTGTGTTCTGTTCATCCGGTTATTCATTCCATTCGTGCATATAGTGTGCTTCTGTTTTTGCCCTTTGGAGTGTGAAAAGAGTTTATAACGTCATGTCCCACGTATCTAAAAGGAGATACGAAACAGTGATGTTACATAGCTAGAAGAAAAAAATACTATCTCCCTTTAAAAGAATCCTAGCAATTATAGGATAAAAATAAACAAAACAAGACAAATTAAATGTTCAGAATGTTTGCAGGTATGAAAGTGTGGTAAGTAAACCAGGTGGTTAACTATGTTTCAACTTGCTAAAGGCAAAACTGAAAACAAACCTGAAAACTAGAATCAGACTTTCTTGCTAGCTTCAAACAGCATCAAGAAGAGGACTTGTATTTCCAATGCTATTCGCATACCTGGCTAAGAGACAGGAGCAAGTATAAGGAAACTGTACCCAACAAGAGTACTACCTACGTTTTTAAAGGCAATTTGTAAGATTGGCCTCATATAATTCAGTTTTGATTTCTGTAACTAAACAAACTGTTCCAGTTCAGCAGTCACAATTCACGGAGTAACCAGGAACTTAAATTCAAAGATAACCCAGTGTTGCAACTTTATTGCTCAACAGGTATTGACTATTCTTAACGCATTTAGTCATACTGCTATTTCCCAAAAATGGGGGGTGGTAGTGAGAAAACCTTAAGCAAAACCAACATCTAATATTTAAATATTTTAAATATATTTCATGAATATGCTTCATTAAAATAAACTTTCATTTTAAAAAACTTTCCACAGTAGCATTTACCTCTGACATTTCAAATCTAACAGCCTAATGACATAATACTACTTCATTTTTAAAATACAGTATCAACAATAGTTATCTGCTGTCATTTTGTAGTACTGTATTGATATTTTACACTTAAAGCGTGATTTTAAAACAAAATGTCAGGGGTTTGCTTTCACTTGTCTTGCTTAAATACAGCCCTGAATTCGACAAAGGCAAATTCACAGTTCAATACCATAGGAAAACTCTGTGTCTTGTGCTTCAGGCAGAACAGATGCCCTTAGGAGACCTCAGGAGGGCTGAAGGGCAGGCAGGTGCCGGGTGGCCCATCAGCAGGGACAGTCACAGCCTCCCTGCACTGCACTTGATTTATTCAGCCATCTACTCGAATCAATTACCAGTTCACTAATCATAATGCTGAATTTTGACATTTTGTATTCTAGTCTGTTTGTCCTTAGAAGTTGCCTGAATTATGTGCATGTCTTTCCCTTTATTTGCTTGAGTCTGTGCTTTTGAATCACTCGCTTGAGGAGTTTTGTGTCACTGCATGCTGCTGCAGCTGGGTGTTGGTGAAACAGGGACTTTTTCACCCAGGCACACCCTCTGGGTGTTTTTACCTGGCTGTATTTTAAAAACAATCTTGCAAGTCGTTATTGCAAGTTTTTCAAAGTAGTAAGGGTTACTGATGGTAACAAAGGTTTGAAGGGGAGCCTCGGAGCCCAAAAGCATACCGAAAGGACATCTAAAATGTTCTCTGTTAGTATCTCCTTTTCTCTTTCCCTCTGCTTGTTTTTAGTTAATACATTGTGTTCTGTGTTTGTGTGAACTTCTGTATGCAATATTTCCCTTTTTGTCTTTGTGACTGATACAAATATTTTATTCATAAGTACAGTTTTTCATATTTTGAAGTGTGGAGTCTGTGTGAAAAGGTAACTCTTGATTTTCCAGAGTCCTCTTCTTCGTATCGTGGTGGGGGTGTGGGAGTCGATGATGTGTGGCCAGGAGCAACAGATGAAGGACTGCTGACCCAACATCTTGCAGAAAGTGGAGTGGAAATAGATCCTGAAAATGAAGAACTCATTCTAAATATCAGTTCTCGACTACAAGCGGCTGTTGAGAAGCTTCTGGAAGCCATCAGTGAAACTGCAAATCAGGTAAGGTGATATAATTTTGCATTTTGAATTTTGTGTCTCTGTGATTATTTTTTTTTCTTTATTTTTGTCATGAATGTGTTTTTGTAAGTCTAAAGCCTGTAGGCTCATTTTGAAAGCTGAAACAATGCTTCAGGTGCCTATGACCAAAAAATCCTGCTCCAGCATGACTTTACTGCTGAACTTACATTCGTGTTAAAAATGTGCTTTGGACTGCAGAGGAAGCCTGAATTTGGGCATGTTTATTGGTTCAGGGCACTATTTTTCATTGCTCTTACGGGTCATCTGCGTTCTGCTGCGATCAAGAGATGAGACAGGAGGTGTCAGTGCGTGTTGGGCTGGCCCTTGTGAGGAGGGAGGATTAAGGGAACGGTGCCTAGTTCTCTTGGCAGACCCTTCAGTCCGTTGGCCAAAAAGGAGGAGCTCTCCTGCTGGCTCTTCCAACTGTGATTTAAACATGGCCCAATAAGCACATACCCACCTTGCCATCAGAAAAGGAGTCTGCCACTCCAGGTCTCCAAGAGTTTCTGTGAGGTATGTGATTTACGAGTAGTCGCCAAAAACGAGGCAGTCGTGGGTCCTTTCGTTTGCTGGGGGGTACTTGGCACAGGGGGGATGTTTCTCTCTGGAGTAGTTCCCCGTTAACTGAAACGGGAGCGATGTACCGAGCTCAGCTGCTGAAATCACACTGATTATAGCATGCGTTTTACTTTTAGATTATTTGATTTTAGATTTAGTACATCTCAGTTTGAAGGTGCAAAGTAAACACTTGCTGTACTGTCTCACTGTAACTTTTTAAGCTGTCTCGAAGAACTCAGTTTTAGAGTCAGCTCTTTAATCTTTGAGACTAGAATTCCAAGGATGCAGTGTGTTTTATGCTACAGACCCATCTATTAATTAACTGGTTAATGATACTACTTCAGAAGCCGTTGCTTTTTTGACTCTAGGTGTAAAATGTGTAAAACATAACTACTGGAAATAAAGGAGAAGATGATCAGTGATGAAGAAAGTAATATGAAAGTTCAGCTGTCTAATACTTTAAAAGTTTTAAACATACAAGTATTTGTTGCTTTTGAAAGATACTTATAAAACAAAATTATGCTCTTCTTTTTTTAAAAAAAAACAAAAACAACAGAACAGGCTAATTTGTGACTTACTGAAGTTAAAAGTGACATAAATAGAAATTCAGTGACTCCCCTCTAGCTTACTAAAGCAAATAGTCTCATGGATCTTTTAAATCAGTTTCTGCATTGCCTTTATTTACAAGCTCATTCTGCAACAGCTCTCTTCTATTTGAGCATCAGCTCAATTAAAAAGAGATGGTTGGCTTTTTGAGGTCTTTTTTCAGCTTAATTACATAACAACAAAAGAGGATAGACAAATACCCCAATACGTGCATTCTTAAAGAAAGAAAGAAAGAAAGAAAGAAAGAAAGAAAGAAAGAAAGAAAGAAAGAAATATATAGTTAGGCATTTATAGGAAATCGTGCATTTAAAGACACAAAGAAAGATACAAAGATAAACAGCTTCAAAGTTTTACAGTAATTAAGAATTCATGCTGCAATTATAAAAGTATTGTCAATTATTTATTCCATTTGGTGTTCTTTTTTTTCTGAACATATCACTGCTGATGTTTAAATGCAATAGTTTTATACGTGGCCCGAAATTAAAATTACTTTACTTCTATGACTGATATTTTTGTAGTAGCTGTTTACTTTCCATGGTAACTATGAAAGTACTCAGTATATTCTAAGCAGCTCATTTTTATTAACTGTCAGCCAATCAAGAATGTTTATTTTCTTTTCATAGCTTTGTAGCTGAGATCTTGGCAGTGCCAGTAAGAGAGTTGTGCTTTGGCTCAAACACTCACACACACATTTTTTTGTCATTAATATAGATCATACAAATATGAATTTATCCCTGATGATCGTGTCTAGGGGTTGGTTTTTTTTGTTATTTTTAAGTTAATAAAATGTTAATCTGTTGGCACATTTTCTCACAGTACTAGGTACAAATATTGAGGTATTTTCTGGCTGTTCCCTAGAGGTACTTTGCTAGTGTTCAAGCTTGTCTGGTTTGCAGTGTCTGTTATGTGCCTACTGGCTTATGTACAGTTCCTATATATACCGAGCATTTGTAGATGACTTGACAATTGCTTTTAAATATTCAAAACCCAAATATTTTTTCTATATATTCAATATTTTATTATCTAAAACTAATTATAGGTAGGAAAGATTTTAACCTTTTGTCTTAATCGGTTGTGTGGTGTGTACAGACATGTACCCGTCTCTTAAAACAAGAGAGCGAGAGGAAGCTGGCGAGGTCTTCAGAGTAACTGGGACCTGTCTGAGCACACACTTCAAGACCTGAAGTGAAGCTTTTGAGTCCTTTCAGGCGAGGCATGTAGTGGGTGTGTTAATTCAAATTCCACCTACTGGTGTTCTGTGGAGGTAAATAAATCCGGCCACTCCCCTGAACTCTTTGGGTTGGGAGATACTAACAGGAAGCCTTTCAGCTAGCAGGGTTAGGGAAAGTTCTTCCTGATGAGTTAACTCCAAGAGCAAGAATGAGCACACGTAGTGACATGTCTGTATTTCTCTTTCATTTGCCGTAGTGGAGATGGGAAATGATTTTTAGTTTCTCTTCTGCTGCAGCATACCTGTGCAGGTAAAACAAAATTATGCTTCCTTGTCATGGAAGTTACCTGCCAGCTGCTATTGGAAGAGGTCTGTTATTTTCACGTGAAACTTCTCTAAGAAGGACTTTCAGGAGTCAGCATATGAAGTTTTCTTGCAGCTCTCTGGTTTGGATTAACCCACTCCTGAATTGTTCTGCTTGAAAATGTGATTTGAAGCTTCCTGCTTGTTCTGAGTAGGTTTGTCACCGGCGGTACTGATGTGCATCTTCAGACTGTTAAATGCACATGTTCTGTTACAAATTTGTGGTAGGAATTTCTAAAACCAGCCTGGCTAGTGTAAAATACCCACGTGAGGGCTGAATAGACAGCAGCACCGGTATTTTTTGGAATGGATTCTTACCGTACCTACTGGACATCTAATCTGTTTAATGCTTTGTGGACTGAAGGTCAAGAAGAAGATACGTATGAGGTTGAATCTCGTGTGCCGTTACCATATCCTTTTCCTCTTGCTGAGCGCTTGGATGAAAATAATTCTGTAGTTGTAAATACTTCAATCTTTCACTTCAGCCACAAAAAAAACGGGCACATCTTAAAAGTTGTGTCTAAAATCTCCTTGCCTACACCTCCCTATTCAGTAAGTACAAAAGTTTATAAAGAAATTGCATTTTAAACCAGCTTAAATAGGGAGAGTATGCAGTGGGAAATGATATAAACTCATCTCCCTCGTTAAAGTTGGTCTGTACTGCTGACAGGTTTTTTTCCTAGATAGCTTTTAGTGGGCACTGAAAAAGCTTGTTCTCTCTTCCTTTCTAACAAAAGAAATTCAGCAGATGCAGAAATATATTCAATTACAGAGAGCTGAGATCTCTTTTTAAAGCACTTCAGTTATTTATTACATTATGTTACATTACATTACGTTTCGCTGTGAATAATTTGTGCTGGGAGGGAGGCAGCCCTCAGTTAGAATGGTTCTTCTGGAGCTTTCATGCACTGACAGGGAGCATTAACTACCACAAGCTTACTGACAGCTTCCAGTCGTTCCATGAAGAAATTTTTGTGCTTGGAAAATCACATTCGTGTTTGTGCTTCTTTTTGCTTTGGCCCTGTCATATTTTTAGTAATTCTGTGAGTTGTTATTGCTTAAAAGAGCTGGAGAATAGTTTTTATTCTGAGTTCTGGTTGGACTATTTGATGTGTTTGGTGCTGTTATGATTGCCTGTGTACAGTAAATCTGTCCTATGTTTCTTTCTTATCTGAGACAAGCCCTTCATTAAGGACTTCAAAGTGTTTAGAATAAAGTAAGAATGCTCTGTGATTCTTAAAATATCTCAAACCAGTGCAGATACTAATCTGTAGTACTTATGCCTTCCTTTAACTTCTGTCAGAATAAATAGTTCACATTAATGATGTCAATTTAAAAAGGAATGCTGTAGAAAAGAAATGATGTATTTAAATTCAGTGTATTATAAAAGAGAATGTATTGATTATTGAGACATTAATTTCGAAGTCTAATTTTAATTATAAGTGGATAATTTTGTGTGCGATGTTCTGCAAAGTGTTCCCCACCCATTTTTCTGAGACTTCAAAGCAAGCTAGTCATACTTAGGAACTTAGCTGGAGAGGGTGAGAAGGCTTTCCTTTTTGAAGAAACTGGGAGAAAGAGTATGTATGTTTATAGAAACGGTAGCAAATCCACAGATGTTACTATTTTACAAGTATCTGATAATATCCACAGTATGAAAAAGGGGGGAAAAAAAAAAAACACAAAAAAAAAAAGGAAAGAGGAGCAGGAAATAGATGTTGCTTCATTTTCTGACGTTGCTCTTAATCAAAATAAGCTGTCTTATTTTGAATACGAGGCACTCGAAGAACTCGCGCCTGGTTCAGCTCTGACAGTTCATGTTCATGTCCTTCAGAGAGGTGGATGTAGGCAGGAAATGTTCACAGTTGAGAAATAGAGATCTTCTTGGTAATTGACTCCAGTTTGCTGTTATCTTAGATGAATGTTTTGTGTGATCAAAAGTTCTAACATTAGAGTAACGTTCCTTCTTTACTGTTTTGCTTTTCTAATTCTTATTTGAATTGCTTTTGAAATTTTAACTTTGGGTATGTCTAAACTGGTCAGTAAGTGTACAGTTTTATGCATTCCAGTCCTGGTTTTCCAGTAGTTAGTGACATAATGAGATTGCACTACATCTGTGGCAATACACATTAAACCATTAGATAAGCAGAGACGAATTTTAAAATTTCTCAATGATTCTGTTACGTGGACATAGTTGGAAGAAGCATTGCTTTACATTGCTTTGCTGTTGGTGGTAAAGTGCAGTATATTCAAAATTCACATTTTCCTGGTGTTATAAGTTGTCTTCATCTTAGGGAGAAAAAGAGATGAAGCACCACTTGTGTCAGCTTATATCAAAACTTCTGCCAGTTTTCTGCAATGTTTTTTAGCCATTCCAAGTATATGGTGGGTGATAGCTTACTCGTATTTTATATAAAACTCATACGTAAATAAAGGTGAATCTAGTGTAAACTCATAAACCAGGAATTACCGGAACAAAGAGACGGATTTGGCCAGGTGGCTCACTGAGTTCACTAGACTGACAAAGCCTGTTTGCTTAGAGTTTTGTACTGAGTCAATCTTCCTATTGCAGTCTGCCAGTGCTTGTTCTGAAAAGATCTTACCGAATGTTTGGTGAAGTTATGTGAGACTCTCATCACACTGTAAAGCGACTGTAATTAAATAGGAATAAGAGAACAGTTATTCATCAGAAACCTTTGGTTTATCTAACTTCTGTAATATTTTCCTGTGGTAGCTTGAACATGCTAAAATTACTCAAACGGAGCTCATGCGAGAGTCCTTCAAAAAGCAACAGGAGGCCACAGAATTTATTAAGTATCAGGAAGAATTACAAGAACGTCTTAATGAAGAAACCAAAGCCAGAGAGCAATTGGCTTTGGAGCTTAGTAAAGCTGAAGGTGAGTAGCTTTTCGATGAGTTGTTGAACTTTGCACTCACTTGCTAATGAATTGGGTAAAGAAATTGCAAATTAGATCAACTTCTTTGCAAATATTAGAGTGTTATCAGCCTTCTGGATAGTTATCCAGGAGTTGACAGATAGCTACCCTCCCTACGGAAGGGACTCCGTATGACCTTTCCAACGTCAACTGCATCAACTGTGATTCTCTTTCCCTTAATTAATTAAATCCTTTTTCCTCCTTTTTTTTTTCTTTTTTTTTTTTTTTCTGTGAACTCCTGATATTAACGCACTTCTAAATGACAGGCACCTCTTTTTTTGGTGTTCATATAACAAAACAAAAATGCTATAGAACTCCCTTTACTTCATTTCTTCTGCTTATTGAACTGAGCTGTGAGCACACTGACAAAGCCAAACTACATTCTCTTATCAATTTCCTTAGAGAATTATGCAGAACAATGTCTTAATTCATTATACCTCGGATGGTACTGAGCCTTTTCTTGAGATAAAATGTGTCATTTTTGATCACTTCTTTCTTATCACAAAAACTGCTGCAGCTGAGACGTTTTCAAACCTCTAGTGTTTTAGCGCTGTCAGATATGACTTTTCTGATGTGATAGAAAAGCTAATGCCAGTTTGTTCTCTAACTCTGACAACTTTCATTACATCTCTCAAGAAAAAAAAAAAAAAAAAAAAAAAAAAAAAAAAAAAAAGAAAAAGGCAGTAGTAAATAGAGAAACACAGGCGTTACAGACTTCTCCGTTGTTCACACCTTTTTGGTGGGGCTGTGCACTCCATTCAGCCTGAGACTGCCCTCTCAGCTTCCAATCTGTTAAATCCTTGTTGGTAACAATGTTTGATACAGTGGCAATAGCTACTCAAATTTGTATTCTCAAATTTTTGAAATGCTGTTAATGTTTCCACTTCAGTGTTTTTTTCCCAACAGCCAGTCCCTCTATGTGGCTGTGTTCTCTGGGGAAAGTCTGGGAAAAAACCTTGGTGAGCAGCGCGCGTTTGATGTGTATGAGGACCAGACTTGTGCTTCTCAGACTGTATTTACAAAGACTATCATTACTTAATTTTCTTCTTGATAGCTTTCCTCTGATACGAAGCTACGTGCACACAGAGGTTTTACTTTGTCTCCATATTAATACTGCCTCAAGGCTATAGATTTACAGTACTTCCATACTGAAAATAGTTCAATATTGAAAAAGTGCTACTTAGATCCTGTGGGTTTAGTAAGAAGAAATGTGTGAGAGAGGTGTGTGTGTCCAACAGAGTTTAGACATGGTTTGGAACCATCGATAGCTGTCACGACAGAACACACCTCACCATGGAAATCTGGGATACCTGCTTAGTGCCTTCTGCCACTCAGTAAAAAGGCCTTTTGTGTTCTGTGGTCAGATGTTTCTGAAAGGTCTGATGCGAATCTTCTGAAGCCAGTACCATCACAGGATCTGAGTTCAGTCTGTGCCACCCTCAAGGAAATTCACTGGGTAGCTTTGAGCTCACTTCTGCGTCATTCAGTTTCTTAGAGCCATGATACCATTTGTCAAGCTAAAATAGAGCTCCCCCTCAGATCCTTAGATAAACTGCTTCACTGTGGAGAAATTTTTAAAAACGTACATACTAAAAAAGACATATTCTCAAAGTAGCATCTGAAATTCTCTGCTAAAAAGATCATTAGTTGTTCTTAGCTCTTTTAAAAATTGCGCATTAGTAGTACAGAAATTAAATAATTTCTCATGTCAACTGTTACAGGGCTTTTGGGAGTGATTCAGGTGCTAAATGTGGACACCTATGGCCAGTTTTCGTGTCTTCTGGTGTTGGAGGGGTCTGTATGATACCTGACCTACAGGAGAGCCACGATCTTACAGGAACTGTGGTCCGAGGTCAGACAAATGTCATGAGGCACCTAAAACAGCACCTGGCACCTGAATTTATTTGAAATTTCTCATTTGCCCTGTTTATCACACACTTATTTCTCCTTGGTTTTTGGCGTTCCTGTTTGCTCCAGAGGTCTTGCACTGAGAAAAAAGGAAGAGCTGTATTTGGTTTTGTGCAGTCCTTGCTGGAGTTTCATCATCCTGGAAGAAAAGCAAGGACATGAGTAGAAGTCGTCAGTTGCTGAGTGTCTGATGTGCACGTGGGAGTACTGTAGTGACTGCAACATGCTAAAAATTCAAATTATCCTTTACTGTCTATTAAAACTGCCCCCAAATTGATGTTTTACAGGCCTTATTGATGGTTATGCAGATGAGAAAGCATTTCTGGAAAAACAACTCCAGGAAAAAATAGATGTAATTGACCATCTTGAGCAAGAACTACTGTGTACAGGTAACAAATTGCAGGAGTTAGAGGCTGAACAGCAGCAGATCCAGGAGGAAAAGGAGTTACTCTCCAGACAGAAGGATGCCATGAGAGCAGATGCAGGGCCAGTTGAGCAGCGTATGTATTCCTCACAATCTTTCTGTGAGATTTGTTTTATCCTTTCAAATAACATAATAAAAGTAATGTCGGTGAAGGCTCCCCCCCCTCCCCCCTTCCTTTGTAATCATTAATAACAATGTGATAACTATCAATGAAACTGTGATATTTTAATACCCAATGCCTAATGTTGGCCTGATAAGTTTTCTTGACATTTAAGCAAAAAATGACAGAGATTTCAGAAGTGCTAAGCAATTGCAATGGCTGTTAAGCCAGCAAAAGCTTGATACCTCTGAAAATCTGCTTTATTTATATTATCACTGGAGATGGAATATTAGCATCTATGGATAAAAATACTGGTCTAAATACTTTCCAGAGTTTTAGAGGGACTAGCAAGCATAGCTACCAGAACATAATTGAACTACGCGTGATGGCTGTACTTATTTTAGACACACAAGATATACTTCTTTAATAAATTCCTCTTTTGGGGAAGAATGGCACAACATCTGCGTGATAAGGAAAGCCTGTTATCTACCAGTAAGGAAAGCTTTCAGCACTGATGGTGAAAATTCCCAATAAATACCACATCAAAGTAATTGCTTACCCAAAAAAAACTCTTACCTTTGTGAGATAAATGCATCTTTAAATTCTTCCTTAAACTAATAACTTAATAGTTCATGTTGGAGAGGAGAAGAGAATTAGAGCAGTGGTGTTTAAGAAGTACTGATTTTTCAAAGACTGCACTGCTTACGTTGTAAATAGCAGGATGAAATTAGCATTTTATTTCATTTCTAAGAGTTTGTGGCAATTGATAACGGTGCTTTTTTTCTAAGTTACACACCTTGGTGTGTCTGTGCAATTTCACGCATCTGCTTTGTGTAACAACGAAATTTTAAGAGCAACCTGTTGCTTCCTACTTTATAGTAAAGATGATCCTTGTCTGTGATTCCAGTTTAGTTACTTGTTATGTGTTTCAGATTTCTAAATATTTTAAATTTATTTTCATGTATAACACCTGTAAGGTTAAATAATTCTGTACGTATGTGCAGGTACTCATATCATGCATACCAGAATAACTTGCCACATTCCCTAAGTTATCTCACCAGCTTTGTCATTAAATGCCATATCTGTCTTTGGCTTCATTTTCTCCTACATTGTTGCGCCACAAGAGAACTATAGCTGGCATGTGAATTACTTTGCTTCTTTTTTTGTTTTCTCTCTCTCTATTCTCCTAGGCCTAGTAGATGCTGCAGTCGATGCAGCTTCCCAAGCAGGTGTGTTTGTATGTTGCATGGCCAATCTGTAACTGGGTGGAAGACTTACACGACTGACATTGTTAATCAGGATTATTGGGCTTTTGGCTTACTGACATTACTTGTAATTCTTAATGGCCTGCAGCTTTGATGTTGTATTTCCTGCTCAGTTTTACATTTCGCTAACAACATTTCTTATCATTTCTAAGCATAATAAGCAAATTCACGAATAACCATCATCTTATTCACCTATGAATTACAGATACTTAGATGGTAGTGGTGGGGTATTTTTGTAGCCTGCTTTTTTCTTTTTATTTTCAAATACAGCCGAGTCATTCGCTATGATAATTAAACACTGTATTATCTTGATATATAATGGTTACCTGGAAACGAGAACCTGTTAACTATGATGTAAGATGATGGTGCCTAAAGGATCTTTCTTCTATAATGAAAGTAAATTTTATTGGTTTTGTCTAAACATCAATCGTGTTTTAAAGATTCTCCAAATGTAATTGCACTTTACAGTTTGGGTTTTACCT
The DNA here is from genome assembly GCA_013398155.1 of Pedionomus torquatus. Classification (NCBI taxonomy): domain Eukaryota; kingdom Metazoa; phylum Chordata; class Aves; order Charadriiformes; family Pedionomidae; genus Pedionomus; species Pedionomus torquatus. The sequence continues at coordinate 76,523 of VZRU01012791.1, forward strand.
CCAGGGGTTTGTACAGTTAGTTAACATGCACTTCAATGGGCTGTGGCTTAAGAGTCTTAATAGAGTGGTTTGGGGCTTTACTATATATGCTTGCTATATATACTATATATCCTTTTCACGAGGACTCAAAATTGGGCATCCATGCAGACACTGATTGTACAAAGCTCCAGTAACAGGTCAGTAATTTCCCTCTCTGTCTGCCTGGCAATCTCACTAAGTCTTTCAATATTTCCTTCAAATTATTTGTACGTCGCACATGATGAAGACTGGGAGTAGATTGATTTTACTGCCACTGGGGATGAGAAGAGGGTTGGGTTTTCTGTACTGCAGTTAATCTCGCGTTTAAGTTGACCTGCTGACTCTAGCTGTAGTTTGAACCCATGCTTTTGCTTTTCTATTTAGTTACACAAAGACCTCTTGAATTATATGAAACTTAAATGGGGAAGTGGTCTGATACATCTTCACTGTCAGTCCTTGAAGACTAACTAAAGGATAGTCATTTTAATAGGAATTTGTTTTAGTGATAATCTTGATTATAATTTCTCAGAAGAAAATACATTTTCAAAAAAAAGAAAAATAGTAAAAACCCAAACCAGTTCACATCCTTCTGCAGGGCACAGCATGGATACCTCGGGGAGTGGTTTTGCTTCATAATACTACTAACTATTCCTATCTGAAAGTAGTGTGTGATGCTTTTATTATAACCAGAATTGCTGGAGGAAACAGAAAAGCTAATGAAAGAAAAAATTGAAGTACAACGTCAAGCTGAAAAAGAGTATGATGACCTTCAGAAGCAAGTGAAAGTCTTGGAAGTAGACTTGGAAGAACAGGTCAATCGTTTCATAGAGCTAGAGCAAGAGAAAAATGCAGAACTAATGGACTTAAGGCAGCAAAACCTGGCTTTGGAGAAGCAACTTGAAAAGACAAGAAAATTTCTAGATGTGAGTATGGTCAAAGGCGGGTTTCATGAAGGTGGGTGGGCACCTCTGTGGAGGTTTGGTTCAACAGGGAATGCTAGGTTTTTCCAGATTCTGAGCAAACATGAAGAAGCACACAGTAATAACAGTGCTACAGGTTCTACCTGCAGAATGTGATTACTATAAAAGTTGAAAATTCATTTGAGATGCTTGCTTAGGACTGTCCTGCTTAGGACTTATAATTCAGTTGACTTCTTAAATGTTTAAAATAATGGGAAATTTCTAAAAGTAATGAGGAAACATAATTTTTTGTGACCTTCATTTTTAACAGTTTGTAGAATTTTCATGTTTTTGAAAAAGCCTGTTGGAATTAGGTAGTCGGCTTTATTTGTATGTGGAAATGGAAAGCACAATTCCTCATAAGTTTCTCTTATAACTTCCTTCATAGTGTCCAAAAATCTACCTCCGGATACTACGCTGCGCCGTTGAGCCAGCTTCATTGTTTGTGTATTTGTCCCCATTCACAGTGACAGCTGCCTCTCTTGTACCCAAATTCTTCCTGCTTCAGACTGTCTCTGCAGTTTTGCTTCAGACTCTACCCCGTTTTCATCAAATGCCATCTTCCCCGCCTCCTCCTTTTCCCATTGTACGCCTGACAAGTGCCCTGTGCTGCTGTTGAGAGAAAACTATTATTTTTGTGCCTTCTTAATTAACTCTCTAGCTCACAGCGCTCTAGGGTATAACAATTTTTTCTACACAATAAGTGTGATGCCCTGTGGCACCTTCTCGCCATAATCTGTTACTGTCCAGTATTAAAGGAGAGCTTTTGCAGATACCGCTTGGCACAAATGGGTTTGCTTTATTTAATTTTCTGCAGTGGCATTCTCTTTCTCACTGAAACTAGCGTGTCATCACAGGACGAGGTTCAGAGGTAAAAAGCTCCTATTACAAGTCCCACAGCCATAAATGCATCTTGGTTTGGCACCATCAGTAGCAGGAAGAGGAGGGTTACAGGCTGCTGGGATGAGTAGCTGTTTGTAGGAGCAGCATTAGAATTCTGCCTTGAAAGAGCAGGTGAGGCTCCAAAACCGGCAACTATAAATGATGAAGTTATATTCTGGTTGCTTGAATTTTTGCAAAATATTTTGTTGCTGGACAGAGCATTCCTCTTTCCTTCAGATATCTCATCTGGTTTATCTTAATGCGTCTGATAAGGTTTGACTGCTTAAGAAAGTGGCCATCACTGGATGCCTCCAGTTGAGCGTTATTTGCTATATAAAGATGTATTCCCCAAATGTCAGGTCTGGGATGTAACAACTGAAACTGGTCAGAAGTAAAACTGAAATGCAAAATTCATAGGTATTTTTTCCTGTTGGCTCCTCATCAATATTAACACAAAGTCAGTTTCTGTTCTTAATTTGTATTTATGCTACAAACTTTGAACATGAGGAAAGAAACTAACAAAATTTTTATTACCACAAAATGGTACTTATTACTTTGAACGGAAGAAACGGAACTGTCATTTTGGTGGAATAATACTGAATGTATCTATGCTGTCCTAATTTTCTAATGAAAAAACATGAGATTTGTTGCCCTGAATGAAGAAAGTAATTTTTGTTAGTAGAAGTTGGAAGAGGTTCTGCTACCTTAAAAATACTGACACACTGTTATGTGAAGTATATGAAGAAATAAGGAGTTGCAATATACTTAATTTAGATAGTTTTTACATTTACGTTTTACATTTCTTAACTTCCAGGAGCAAGCAATTGACCGAGAGCATGAGAGAGACGTTTTCCAGCAGGAGATACAGAAGCTGGAACAACAGCTTAAGATTCCACAAAGGATTCAGCCTGTCAATGAACATCAAACCAGAGAGGTAACACGGGGCATTACTTGTACTCGAGGAATATATGTGATACCTCGACAGCTGTTCAGATGTTGGGACAAAGCTAAACTGCGTCCATTCACAAGCCAGAAAATAAATCCCCTGAGATGAAGGGTATAGCGCTCAAAAAGGCTGTGGTGTTTCAAACTCCGCCTGGACACATTCCTGTGTAGCCTGCTTTAGGAGAACTGGCTCTGGCAGGGGCTTGGACTGATGATCTCCAGAAGTCCCTTCTAGCCCTGTGGCATTCTGTGATTCTGTGTTGGGGGAAAGTGGTGAACTGTGTTCTGGGCATCCTTAGGCTGGTTGGGTGTTTAGTACTAGACTCAGGGAAACTTCGTAACTTTCAGAGAGACTCATTCGTACAACTTCATTTAGAAAATCCAGTTTTCCAAACCTGGTGGAAACATTCAGGATGTTAATCTTCTTCTATATTGCCTCCAGGTTGAACAGTTAACAAATCATCTAAAAGAAAAAACAGACAAATGCAGTGAGCTTTTGCTCGCTAAGGAGCAGCTTCAGAGAGATATACAAGAACGAAATGAAGAAATTGAGAAACTAGAGTGCAGGATAAGAGAACTGGAACAAGCCTTAATCATCAGTGCAGACAACTTGCAAAAGGTATGGCCCGATCTAAAATGATTGTGTATTTACTACTATCTTATTTTCCTGAGAACAAACCTGTATCCTTTCCATTTGTTTCCTATCAAGCAAATGAAGATACTAATTTATTATGTATATTTAAAGGTGGAGGAAAGGAAGCAATTTGGCACCATCATAGTAAAGGGAGAATTACCTCTTGAAATACAACTGCAAGCTGAACGAGAAGCTGTGGACAGAAAGGAAAAGGAGGTAAAGTAGCCGTTGGATTTTTCCATGCTTCTGCTTGTATTTTGGTTTGGCAGTTTTTGCTTTCTGTTGAGTTTGGTGAACTATACAGATGAGAATTTTTAACAGATCAGAGAGACCGCAGTCCAGATTCCTTTCAAATTCTCTTGTGATAATTGTTGTTAATGTCTATGTTAATGCTTATGACTTACACCAGTCATTTTGATTCTGGAATCAAAATTCAGCTAATTAAGAAAACTTCATAGTGATTTCAGCTGATTTTTAATAGGTTCTAAAATTCCACTCAATCTAAGGACTCAGATTGTTCTTTTGTCTGTGCATAGCAAACCTGTTTATTGTAGGCATTGCTCTTGAAAATCACGGCATTTAATTTTTGGTGTGGCTGTCTATTCCTTTTCCACCGCTTGTTTTGGAAACACAGGTCACAAACCTTGAGGAACAGCTGGAACAGTTTCGAGAGGAGCTAGAAAATAAAAATGAAGAAGTTCAGCAATTGCACATGCAACTGGAAATTCAGCGCAAGGAGTCCAATACGCATTTGCAAGAACTTGAACAAGAAAACAAATTATTTAAGGTAATTGCATAACAAGCCTAGAACTTTATTCTCCCTCCTCCCCAGAAGGAAAGAGCCAACATGCCAAATTCTTTCTCAAGCATTTCACTGTTCAACTTGCAAAGTACTGAAAAACTCACGTAGTTACTTCTCGTTCCATGCAGTTTGTTTATTTCAGTCCCGATGCCTTAAATACTCACACAAGAACTTGCAGAAAATGTTATCACAGAATCACTGAATTGTCAGAGTTGGAAGGGATCTCTAGAGATCACCTCCTCCATCTCATCCAACTCCCCTGCTAGGTACAACTGTAATGTGGTTTTGGGGTGTTTTGTTTGGCAGGATGAAATGGAAATACTGGGACTAGCTTTCCAGAAGTCTGAAGATGCCACCATAAAGGACCATCACGTAGTGGCTGGGAGGCTCGCTCGCATCATGCAAGAAAAGGAGCAGGAAATAGATCATCTTCATGAACAAATCGCAAAACTGCAGCACCAACTTGAAGTCACAACTGACAACAAAGTACGTGGTTTTGAAACCTTTTTCAGAGTCCTACTTTGTGTTGCTAGCTGCTTAAAGAAAAAAACCCAAACACCTCTGTCCCTCCAGCAATTACATTATCTTCTGTTGCCACCTTAATTTCAAAATGCAAATGCTTCATTTTGAAGCAATACTTGAACACAAATCTGTTTTTCCTCTCTCGTGTCTTTTTTTACGAACCATACTTTTTGCTTGGTTTCTTTTGATTATTCTGCCTTATTTCTGCTTGAGCTTTTGTCTTAAATTCTTCTTCATTCCTCATTCTTCTAATACTTTTGAATATTTAATAGAATGTGAGAAGCTGAATTCAGTCTCAACGTGCGTGCTACCGTCTTCCCTACAAGGAGTTATTTCCAGTGTTAGGTTTCGGGGACACCTTCTGGATTATGTTGAATGTTAGAGTTTTTGTAGCAGTTAAACTTGCGTGCCCCGTGACCTGGCATAGATACTTCATCATCATACCAGTGTTGGCTACATCTTCAATCCAGTTTGAAGCATGGTGGATGTGGAAACAAAACGTTGTATTTTGTTAGAAATGCAGAGCAAGAAAGGAAGAAGCGGATTCATCTCTGTCTTGTTCACTGAGATTTAACACTTGTAGCTTTCTATTACTTTTCAAATATGTGTGCTTATGGTAATGAACTTCATCTTCTTCTGGCTTCCTTCCATTTTATACAGATAGAACACATTTGATGTCAACAGAAGTACAGCTTGTTTTGCATTGATGTAAATGCCGGAAGAGACAGGCTGCAGGTCTTGCATTTTTTATAGAAAGAAAATTTGGCCGTGTCAGTTTTCAGAAAAGCAGATCTTTTCAGAAACAATTCTGCACTGCAATAATTCAAAGCATGAAAATTTATTAATCATAATCTTTGTCCCCAAAACAAATATTATTCATTAGGATACAATGAGAAGTTCTGCTTACCCCTTGGTAGCTGATTGAACATTTAGGGTAATGTTCCACGAGGACATACTGAATCCACTGAAACAGAGCTCTGACCGAGATGGATAATTTCACTGAGTTTTTTAGGTGTGACATTTAGTTATAGTGAACCTCAGTGAATAATAACAAAATGTTGAATTGGGTTTAGGAAGGATCATATTTCAAGAATTCAGAACAGTTCTGTTTTATACAATGACCACTGGCCTTGAGAGAATAACCAACATTCAGATAGAATTCCTTTTAATGATTGGTTCTTCTCCTGTTATATGAGGTTTTGTTTTCTTCTTTTCTTCCTCTAAGTTATGTTTTCCAAGGCATTAAATAATAACAACTCTGTTTACTTGGTGATGAAATCAGTGGTAAATATGAACGGATTGGTTTTAGGTTAATCCCTTTCCTAATCTTGTCAACATCTGAATCTTTCTAAGTGCTTTTCTTTAAATTGCCGTATTTGCCTTTTCTGGTCAATTATGTTATGAAGAACAGAAGCTGTTATGCTGACTTGATAGCAAGCACCAGGATCACTGCTCTTGTCTTCCGAAAATCAATGATTTATTCACCTTTTCTTTCGTATTTTTGAGCTTCCTCTAATCCCTGTGGATTTTGAAAAAAACTTCTGGGTTGGCAGATCAGCCCTTCTAATTTGTACGGTCACATGTTTCATTGACTCTTGTAGATATTATATTTATTGCAAAGTCATCTCATTATTCTGTTTAATTCACTAAATCTAATGGAGTATAATGAGGTAAAGGGAGTTATTTTAGTAACAAATTTAGTCATCTTCCTTCTCTTCCTTTTTCTCCCCCTCTTCATATTTCTAAAACTCCCTTCTATAGTTTTTAGGTATTTTAGGTACCATAGTTGATTTTCTATTATAGTATCCCTTTCTGAATATTCTTCACGGATTTCCTCCTGCCTTTTTCATCTGCAGTGTAGAAGCACTGTTCATTTCGGATCTCCAGACGTTCCTTTAAGAAAATATATCCAGTTTTTGTTTCTTATGCTTACTACTTTGAGTCTGGTCTATCTTTATTTTGATTTTGTAAAGGACTGTTTGGCATTCTTCTACATTGAAACGAGAATTTGTTACCACTGCAATTTAGCAAGCAGGATTTTTTTAATGAACTTTATACAACTTATTCTGTTGGATTTTGATAACTGGACTTGGTTTTAATTCCTTTTAATAAGCCTTTTTATTTATTTAATTTAGTGTGCGTCAGCACCAGTCATCCCATTTTTTCTGTCTACTCAGGTATTTCTTGTTAGAAGCTGATAAAAGACAGCTTTTCTTTTTTCTGCATCATGAAGTCATCATCTTCATATTGACTCTGTTACATCCTTTATTAATTTCTTGCAATTTTGAGCCCCTTACACAACCTGCAATTTCAAGTGTCTTTAGAACTAATATAGGAAAGCATCGCTCTCACTGTATGGATATCTTCACCAATCTCTCTGAATTTTCTTTGGGTAGTCATATACGTTTTTAAATAAATACTTCTATGACTTTATCTCTCTTTATCGCCATTTAAACTATAGCAGGAATGAATGATTGTGCCATGGGTCCTGTTTGCCCTGTGCTGTTTTGTGCACGTCTGGTTAAGCGTGTGCACACACGCATACACAGGCAAATGCATGTTTTTCAGTTTGTGGTAGGAACTGTCAGAGTAAGCCCATAGGTGTTTTCTGTGGTCTCAGACCAAAAAGCACATTATGATGGTGTTTTACAACACATTTAATTAAAGGTCTGTTTGCATTTAAAGTGCGTATTCATCTCAGTTGGCTGTGTCCCGGGTGGATGTATCGGGCCATCTCAATGAACGGAGCTTTCGCGTGAAGAGAGTAGTGTCTCTCTTATCTAACTGAACGTGTCTGGCCTATGCGTGGCACACTTGAGGATCCAGTGCCTTTTTTTTTAAAAAAAGGAAACACAGTGTGTAATGCAATGCAGGATAATTTGTCAGTTTTAAGTTTTGTAAATCTTGGTTCCTTGAAATTCCTTGCCCTTGAGCAAAAATGAAATATTAAACCTTGATTGCATAAGAATATTGAACACACAGACATGAGCGCTCTGCATGTTTCCCTTTTAAGTTTTGTTAAGAAGGACAGTAGAGAGCTTTAGACAACATTGTTGAGAAAGAGTACTGTGAACACTTAAGCTTCAGTGCTTCCTATCTCTGTTTCATATCTTCATTCTCAATTTCTCTTCATTTAATACTTTCACACCTCTTTTGCTGTTCATGAAGTTCACAGGCTACCTCGTCAGTCCTATGTGACAATATCCTGATTCTCCTAAAACTCTAACAGAGGCAGTTCTGTGAGGACGTACGCTCTTTTGCAAGATGTCTCAGTGTGTGATTAAACTGCTGCTGTAAAATCTAGGAGAAAAGTTATCTGAGGGTGTAATAGTTACCCATTGTGAAGTTCTTTTGTTCTATTTTTTATCCCCAGCTTATTGAAAAGCAAAATGAGCACATACGGGAGCTTGAAGCCCAGGTAGAATGTCTGAAAAGTGATCAAGAACGTGTGAAGAAAAAGAATTATGAGGAAATAGAGCAGTTGAATGATGTAATTGAGAAGCTTCAGCAGGAGCTGGCAAATATTGACCAAAAAGTACCTGCAGACATTGCCGCTTTTCAAGAAGATGCTGACAGTCTGAAACACACTCTTGAAACAGTGCTGGCAGAAAAAGCAGCTTTGGAGAAGCAAGTAGAAGACATGAATGTAGAGGCATCTCAAACAAAGAGTGAGCTTGAGGAAACGAACTTAAAAATGAACAAGCTAAAACAAGAAATAAGTGTGTTAAAAAAAGAGCATGAAAGAATAACAGAGGAGTATAAGTATACACTTATGAAAGGTGACAGGGAAAAAATGCGAGACAGCAGCAGTGGGAAAACTGAGAAAGTGGATGAAGGCTCATGTGAGAAGATGGAGTTGCCAGACCAAACCCAGTGTAGCTCTCCAGATGAAAATACAAGAATCACAATCAGCATGATGGAGGTGCAACTGCAGCAACTTCACGCATGCATTAAGGAAAAAGATTCAGAACTATGCCAGTCCTACAAGGAAATACAAGACTTGAAAGAGCAAGGCAAAGCTGAAAGAGAAACACTGCAAACAAAGATATTAGAACTGGAAAAGGCACTAGTGGAAAAAGTCGCTGCTGCTCTTGTGAGTCAGGTTCAGCTAAATGCAGTTCAAGAGCAAAGGAAATTCATGCAGGAAATCCAGGAACCTTCAAAATGTGTGAATGAAGCAAGCAAAGGTGCCCAAGCAGAGGGTTTGAGTAGTAGTGCCAAAAACGAGATGGAATCAAAATTATCACTCTTAACACAGAGGCTTAGTGAGATGGAGGACCAACTGGCAACAGTAAATTGTAACTTGGAGCTAGAAAAAGAGAATGTAAAAATTGCACAAAAGGAAGCTGAAGGGAAAGAAAAGAGACTCTTAGAACTTCAGCAATTATTAGAAGTGGTTCAAGAAAAACACCAAGGAGAGATTCAGAAATACATTAAGCAAGAAGAAATGCGGGTGCATCAGGTAATTAGGTGCCATTTACTTTTGGTTTGTTTTCACTAAAATCACTTATTTTATGTAAGCTACCACAAATGAAACACTTCTTAATGAGACTGGTGATAGGAATATTGTGCTGTGTGAGGTAGATCTTAATTGCTCTATTATTTCTGGGTAAGGATGTTATTTTAGGTGAACTCTACTATTAATTTCCATTTTGCTTTAAAAGCACCATGCTTTTTCATGAACATAGGGTGATTTTCATTTTTGAACATATACTTTCTTATTCTTCCTTTGAATTGGCAGAATGGAGTGAATTACACTTTTACATGGCACAGTGACAGAATGATAAAAATGATCTGAGGGTAAAGAAAGATAAGGAGCGATAACAATTTGTCAGTCCACTGTGCGGGGGGATCTGTTGATGTTTGTTCGTGTATGCTTTGGTTTTGGTTTACTTCTGCTTGCTGATTCCAACCTGATTACAAACACCAACCTGATTCCAGAGGTGTTTCCCATCAGTAGTTTTACCATTATACCTTTGTCCTGATTTCCATACGCCACTGGTTATGTTGAATTTGAATTTAAAGCCTTCAAAGTGCTTGATAGCCCAAACATGGGCTTGATAGCTGGAACCTTTTTATGTTCAGAGACATCATGGAACCCAGTGCTGGGCTAGAAAAGGTTCTAAGACCTTCTGTTCAGATGCAGCTTGAATTAATGTTGTAAATATCTTGTCAGTTCGGTAATGTCGTCAGACTTGTTTCCCTCTCTCTGTTGACCCTCCCAGTATGGTGCAGCCAATCTCCGCCTGCAGTGAACTGCAAGATGCTGAGCCAGCTTGTGGGAGTTAATCTAGGAAAATTGTCATTCAGTCTTAATTTTTGGAGAGTTAATCCAAATAATGTATATTTCTTGTCCTCTGTGGTCTTTTCTTTTGTGGCTTCAGTAAATCGGTGTGAAAGAGACCAGTGCTGTTAATACTTTATTCTTCGTAAGATTCTTCACCATTTTCCGTATCTTGTGTTGCCATGTAGAGAGGATCGCAACTCGAGGAACGTCAAAAAGAAAATATACTCATTAATGAACTTGAACTACAGAAAGTTAAAGAAGAGGCAGCTGCTGCTAAGGAAGAACTGAGCAGTTACAGAGAAAAGGCAGAAAAACTTCATCAAGAACTATCAGTAAGAACCAGATTGTTCCATAAAGTATTTAAATCGAGTGTTTATATAGGGCTTATTGTGCAAATACGCACACCTTAGTTTTACTTCAATCTTGTATGGAGAATGCCACTAAGAAAAGCTTGGCACCCGTTGTCGGTGGGATAGAACTGATGCTGTAGACAGGGTCTTCGTGTGTTGCCAAAGTACAGTTTTACAGTCCACTGTAATGCAGTACTGGATCTAGAGCTGTATTTCTTAGGAGATGTGGTTTGCTACCATGCATCATAACTGCTTTAAAAGAGGACTAACTGAGCTCTACCGGTATAGAGGGTTGTTTGGGGGTCATATTTTTTTTTTTACTGTTTGGAAGGACTGCAATTCAGATTCTCCATATTTACAGGTAAAAGAAGCAAGTCTGATGCATCTTCAGAAGGACCTGTGCGAAGTCAAAGAGAACCTAGTTCAAGCAGAGGAGAGGCTTGCGAGTTATATGAGAGAGGATGAGGAAAAGTCAAAAACTGAAAGCAAAAAGGATGCAGAAGTATTGCTTGATTTGTCAGTCAGTGAGTCTGCTCTGATTAGAAAAAACTTGTCATCACAAACAGACAAGACTGCAGAAAGCAACAGCTGTGTCCAAACTTCACCAGTCCTAGTTAAAAATGCAGAAATCCAAATTGATTTGCAAAATGGATGCTCTTCAGAAGAGATTGCAGAGATCATCAGAGAATTTACTGAAAAAATTGAGCAAATGCAGGAACTGCATGCTGCTGAAATCATGGACATGGAGACAAGGCATATTTCTGAATCTGAAGCATTAAAGAGAGAGAAGTTTGTTGCAGAGCAAGTATTGACTGACGAATGTAATGCTCTAAAGGAAGTCGTAGAAACTCTACGAGCTAAAGAGGTGTGTATCCTATTTCATATTCATTTAACTGTTTTGGTTTGGGCCTTTGCTGCTCCTACAGAAATTCCCTTTTAAAGTCTGTTAAGTGACTTACATGTATGTTCAATATAAAGCTTTTAAGCTTTCTGGTATTTCTAGGGCTTAGGGAGAGATTGTGAATCCCTTCCTCAGCAACTGAAGCTTGGGAGTGTGCTCAACTGTGAGACGCTTCCTTGTGCTACTGCCTGGGACCTGTCCTGCTCCGTGAACCCGGGGCAGCAGTCAGTCACCCATTGAACACCATCTTTGTCATCTCAATTTTGATGACTTTGCTCCTATTGCTTCCTGCTTCTCAGAATTATCTTCCTTATTGTGAGTGGCTGTGGGGTGATTAAAGACTTCGTTGTTCTTTTTCCTAAATATAGGGAATTCCAGTTTCTGGATTAGCATGTTCGCCACCGTGTCGAGGTAGAGATGGAGGTTCTAGTGGTAAGAAACTTGTTTTTATAGATTTCAATCAGCATTATAAATTAACTCTGCTTTTTTAGTATTGTTTAGCCTTAAAGAGTTTGTGTTCTGAGAAACAAACTACTCCCCTGATCACAGCAGAAAAAACCTGTTGCACTAAGAAAAGGTGCTGAGTATGCCATGTCTATTAATATGCTATGGAAGGGAAATTAGTAGAGCAGAGATGGGTTGAGTTGAGGCATCAGATGCTACTTTTCTTGCTGCTGGAGTTCCTGTATTCTTCTTGTATTATCTCTTCACCTTAGCTGCTTCATCTCATGATAGAATTTAAAGCTACTTCTCTGTAGCCGTATGAGGTGATGACAGGTATGGACTTCTGCAGGAGCAGTAAACATTATTAATATGATAAATGTCATAGGCAAAGGCTAAGCATATTAAGCAAGGATCATTTGGCAGAAGTGTTTGCAGAGATAGTTGTTTCCTTTGTAGAACTAAACTAGAATTTTTAAGTTTGAGGTTTTGGATGGTGTTTTAGTTTGGTTTTGCTGTTTCTGCTTTGAAACTGAGAGGGAAAGACTATAAAACATGTGGTCTGTAGACTTATAATCAACTCTGGTGACATGCAACCATCGTTACTACAACAACAGACAGAAAGGTGTTTTTGATGCCTGTTCTTCAAAGTTTCCCGGCAATCCAGCTTTCATGTTTTTCTCTCCTTTTATTTTAGACTCTGGTTCAGAGTGGAGTCAAAGAATGTATCTTGCTCAGACCCAGGGATCTGACACAATATCTGAAGGAATAGATGAAGGTGAAACTTCAACAGATTTACTTCCAAAAAAAATTAAGGTAAAATAGAACTGATCATTTTTATTATCGAACAAGAGTGATACTCCCAAAAGCTTAGATTAGCTGCTGCTTGATTAGTGAAAAGAGAGGCATTTAGATAAGCTTTGGTTTCAGCTACTTTTATACAATTTAAATTACTTCTGATAAATGATATGCATTTTTGCATGTTAAATTAGGTCAAATAAGAGTTTTGCAACTGTAGGCTTGTTCTCAGTTGTGATTGTGAGAAATAGCACTATTGTTAATTATAATTCATTATAGTTATTGTGTATTGATGATAATGTAATGATCATATATTGCACAATTTTAAAGATTCTGTTATTATAGGTGTAGAATAATACTTATATTAAGACAGTAAACAAATGTGTTTATTGTAGACACTGAGGGTATTATGATTTTAATTAACATTTGGAAAAAAGAAAAAAAGGCAAGTCTTTTGCAACAAAGCCCTAGCTTGATAGTAAGTTCAAAAAGTGAATTGCAAAGCCCCTTCCGGGAGCTCCCCCGGACTTGGTTTTTAAAATGTCAGCAACCACTGACAGTGGTTGATCAGCAACCACTTGAAAATGTTGAGTGTTGATCTGACATTTGAAAATCTGTGGATTTTCATTTGAAACTGAAGAAAAATACATCTCTGTAGTAAGTTCTGCCGTTTGGCAGATGTGGAACTGGGCGACACTTCTGTCATTGATATGAGGAAGCACGAATAGCTTCCTTGTGCTGATCACATCAGAAGTACCAGTATTCCAATATGAGTGAAGTAAGGTTGTTACTGTTGGTGTTGCTGTTGTTACTAGGACTGGCACTACTGATTTCTGTTTGCATTTGTTGTAGGGTTTGCTGAGAGCGGTCCATCATGAAGGCATACAGGTGCTGTCCCTCACTGAATTTCCGTGCGGTGAAAGAGAGCTGCCACCTCTTAAGCAAGAGCCAGGGTCTTGGCCTGAGGAAAGGAAAGCTTTTCTAAGCACCATTTCATCTTTGAAAGACCTCATTGCAAAACTGCAACTTCATAGAGAAGCTGAGGTATAAATAATAAAAGTTTCTATCTAGATAAAAAATAACATAGGATAATCTTATAAGGCACGTTCACTGTTCAGGCTTAAGCGCTCAACGTATATTGCTATAAGGCAAAATGTTTCAGAGATCTGCAATAGAACTGCACGTCACACTACCTGGGAATAAATACATCTCAAATTAACAGCTTGTATTTGTTCTGTGCGTTGAGAGCTTTTGACTGTATAGGTTCATCTTTTTAAAGCAATCGTATTTTGAAAGCATGTTTCCAGTAGTCATCCAAGGAGATTTTTTCATATTATTATTTATTGGTGTAGTAGAATTTGGGTGCTATTAAAAAGATACCGTAGTGAGAGAAAAGAGGGGGGAAATTGTTTAAAATAGAACACGGTATTTATCGTTAATCGTTAAAGCTTATTAGGACTTGCCTTTCTATTTACCCCAATTGAATTTTGCATATATGTGAGTAGCTTCTGCTACTGCTCCATTTCAGCATGCAAAATGGGGGGACTAACTTTATATAGCTGTAAAATTAAAGCTTCTTCATACACAGTATCTGCACACTGCCACGTAGCTCAGTGAGAGTCCAGGAACCATACCTGTAGCATCATAAAACTTAAAAGGCTACTGTGATCCAGTAGCATAAATTGTAACTATGCAGCGCTACATTTTCAGTTACAAAAGGCAAACTTGCTTCTGTCTAAAACACAGATAAAAGTTGAGCATTTGTGTGTGCAGAAGAAATCATAATGTGTACAATAAATACATCCATTTGCAGGGACGAATGTTATGTAGCTAGCAAGAAAAGCCAAATATTCCAGTGAAAGCGTACACTTTACGCAAAATGATAGTGGCTGTTCTTGATGTAGTCTTTGGATCCTGCTGCTTCAATTGTTTTTATACCACTGCAGATTTCTGCAAGTGTGGAATCTCTTGAAGGCGTCTCAGACTGGCGGGGAGAACTTCTGCAAGCCATCCAGCAGCTCTTTGAGAGGGAACAAAGTGTTCTTCTTGCTGCGTTTCGAACTGAACTTGCGGAACTGGGTGGAAGAGATGCAGTGGCGCTGGTGAACGGGTTAGAGCACAGACTACAAGAGCAGGTAATACGAAACATACTGTAGTTAAAGTGTGTTTGTCTACACTAGGGTTGAGTTTTTGATGTGTAAATCCATTTAAAAATAGATGTATTAATGGTAGTTTTGGCAGCGTAAGGGTGAATTTAAAGACTCGCAAGAAAAAGAGGCATCTTTAGGAAGAAAAACTGATGTGGTGCGGGAAAGACATTTTTGGGTGCCCAAGCTGCAGAGAAAAATACAGCCCTCAGAGATCAATTTGAATTAAACACAGCTGTCCTGAGCTCGATTTCATTAAGTTAGAGTTATGTTACACTGTATATATGAAGTAAGAAGAGGAAGTGATAAGGCTGCTGTGGGACAGAGAGGTAAGTTGTCTCCTTGGCAGCAGGGAAGGATTACTGAGGAAAATCACAATTTGCCACAAAATGGATGGCTCTCTTGATTCTATAGTTTTGACGCTTAGTAGAGAAGCAAAAAATAACAAGCAGTTCTTTCCAATATTATAATATTGGATGAATTATGATTTAATTGTAAACATTTTGAATATTTATGCACTATGAATATGTAAGTAATTGTAATATCCACACGATCAATATTCTAATAAAATCTGGAGGTTTACTTTTCAGTATGTTTCTAATGCTAACAGGCTACTAACCAGAGAGCAGCAATGGACTGTCTTCAGAGTGCAGACAGAAGAAGTTTGCTGATGGAGAATCAAGTATTGCGTGCTCAGATGAACAGTAAGAAAGATAATCCCAAGAGAGAACAGGAGACTGATTCAAAAAGCCAAGGTGACTTCTGTGGTAATATGTCTATTTCCAAGTGCTTTCTTGGCAATGCTTGTAACATTGTAGGTGAGAAAATACTGACCTTCTTTGCTCTTGCATTTTGGTGTTCGTGTTCTGAGCATACATGCTTTTCATCTCTTTCTTGGACTAATTTTGCAAAACTTAAGATGTAGTCTGTGTTCTTAAGATTTGCATCAAATCAAAAGTGATACAAAGTATTTCAATTGTTGTAAAAATTGGGCTTCTATTTTAAGGTTATTTTCTATGTGAACACTTCAGTGTTTAGGTTCAACAGCTCTGAAATTGGATAGTCAGTCATAATAAGTAAAATAAGAAGCAATTGGAATGAACAACAAGAAGTTCAGAGAACAGGTATACTTTAAAATTAAGTAAATGCTCACTGTCATTGTTTTGTCACAAAAATTTGGTCAAAAGTACACATACATGCCCCAAGTTGAGTTGTGTTAGTCAGAATCCAAATATCCATACGTGCTGATGTGGTTGTGCACGTAGCCTTTTAAGAAGTGTAGTTGTTTAAGAGACTTACTGGGAAGTACGAGTGGTATTCCAGCAGGAAACACATGGTTTGGCTTTCGCTCCTCCATTGAAAGAATATATTATTTTAAAATATCACTCTGAGTAATAGCCTTGTGGTCATTCTCTGTGCTGGGGGAAACTTTACCCAAATAGACAGTGTTGTTTTTGACTAAGTAATTTCCATATTAATGGTACTTCCATTAGAAATGCTGGAGTATAATATGCAGCAGAAGCAGACACAGATACTGGAGATGCAAGCGGAGCTCCAGAGTATGAAGGACAGAGCAGCCGAACTTCAGGAGCAGCTGAATTCGGAGAGAATGATGGGTGTTGAGCTGAAGAATGAACTGGCACAGGCCAAACTGGAGCTTGAAACAACCCTTAAAGCACAGCACAAGCACTTCAAGGACCTAGAAACCATCAGGTGCGGCTTTTGGTGCCAACTTTTCTGTGTTGACAGTGAAGGTGATCTTTTCTGTGTCGTCTAAGATGTTGTCACAAATCATAATACTGATTTCATGAAACAATTTGATAAACGCTTCTGGAAAAGCAATTTGTAAATCATCTGTAGAACATCTATCAAAAAGTAGACTTCTGTTCCACTTGACAGAAAATGTAATTCTATATATTAAGAAGATCTGATTATTATTTTGATTTAATGATTTATTAATACCAAGTTTCTCTTTAAATTTTGACACATTACAGTACTGTATACAAGCTAATAAATGTATTTATTAAAGGCTTTTCTGCTTCTGAAACTGAACATGGAGGAAAAAAATTGCAGAGTTAAGATGACTTTGCGAGTACTTCCATGTGAAATTCTGTAACTTCTAAGTGTTCCTTTGGCATGGTTACAGCACAGGTACCGGGTCAAATACTTGGCACTCAAGAAAGCCATTGTTATTTATGCCTTTGCATCTGGTAAATATCTTGTTACACAGATAACAAATTAAGACAGATTTTTAAATTGGTATAACTTTATAGATTACCCTACAGCCATTATAGACCATCAAGAACAAGGCTGTTTTGCAAATTGATGGAAAATTGATTTGCATAAAAAAAGGGAAATTCAAGGCATGGATTTTAATTTTTTTTTTTATTCTCCCTCCCTCCCCCAAGATAGATTTTTGTTGTTGTTGTTGTTTTGGGGTTTTTTAATTTCCTTTGATANTCTGCTTCTGAAACTGAACATGGAGGAAAAAAATTGCAGAGTTAAGATGACTTTGCGAGTACTTCCATGTGAAATTCTGTAACTTCTAAGTGTTCCTTTGGCATGGTTACAGCACAGGTACCGGGTCAAATACTTGGCACTCAAGAAAGCCATTGTTATTTATGCCTTTGCATCTGGTAAATATCTTGTTACACAGATAACAAATTAAGACAGATTTTTAAATTGGTATAACTTTATAGATTACCCTACAGCCATTATAGACCATCAAGAACAAGGCTGTTTTGCAAATTGATGGAAAATTGATTTGCATAAAAAAGGGAAATTCAAGGCATGGATTTTAATTTTTTTTTTATTCTCCCTCCCTCCCCCAAGATAGATTTTTGTTGTTGTTGTTGTTTTGGGGTTTTTTAATTTCCTTTGATAAACGTGGCAGCAAGATACATTTCCCCTATGTTTCTTCAGGTTTTGGCCAGTGACTGGATTAAGTTGAAGGCTGTCTCTGAGACACAGACTAATGAAACATGGTAGCTAGCAAGTTAGCAAGATGGACACGCACACTGTCATTTTTCAGTAACACAACTTTTTTAAATTATTTTTTGAGTTACACTTCTTTTTCTAAATAGACTTTTCACTGTTACTGTCTTACACGAGCATTGCCTTCAGTGCGCAAGGTGGAATAAATTAAGTGATGCCACTGATAGTGTTAAAGCCATTCTCTAATCTAAAGGTCGCCCATTTCTCTTTTAGGTCTGAAGTCAAAGAAAAAGCAGCTGAGCTAGATATTCTCAAGGATACCATGGCCAGCGAACAGAAAAAATCAAGAGAGCTACAGTGGGCTTTGGAAAAGGAAAAAGCTAAAATGGAACGCAGTGAGGAAAGAGGAAGAGAAGAGCTTGAGGTATTCCATAATTCCAAACGGGCTGGAACATCAAGGAGCACACCAATACTTTGGTTAACGTTTCATCTCAGCTTACATTTTTGTCCAATGTGTGTTCCATGTTCTGTCTTCCACAGCAGTGCTATTATCAACTATAGCTGAGGAAAGATATATAGAGGCAGTGTGGCAAAGAGAAAGATCTGAATTCAATTTAAATCAACAGGAATTTTACAGCTGTGCTTGTCAGGTCCAGGAGGAAAAGACTGGATTTTGTGTAATAGCCCCCAAATATTCAAGGGGTGAGGACACTGCTAACATAGGTACAGCTAGCTCATGAAAGATAGTATTTAAGAATATTATTTAAGGAGTTACATTGTTTGTCTCTGTTTCCATAGTCAGCAGTTTCACCTAGTGAAAACCAAACTAGGGAGTTTACTTTAGGACAAAATTTATCAGTAGCTTCCAAGAAATTTGTGCAGTATCTGATACAGTGAGAGGGAGAGTGGGTATCCTACTGCAAGTATTGAGACGAAAAACCAATCACTGGCACAGTTTCAGAAAGCCAAAGCAGCTAGTTATCTTCAGCTTCAGACCTATGGCTATTTGTATCTCATTAAAAGTATGCATTGCAGGTATTTTTCTTTCATGAGAAGATCTGATTTTAGAATAAGAACCTCTGTAACGTATTTTAATATCAGATGTGGATGCAGCATTCAGAGTATTGTCCTATTGTTGTGAATAGTAAAATCTATTAAAAGTGACATGGAGAGGTAGCGTATTTGCAATTTGTAGAAGATAATGGAAAATAGAACTAAGTGGCTTTAGTCAATTCTTTTCTTCTGTTTTCTTATGGAAGGATTTAAAATTTTCACTTGAAGATCAAAAACAAAAGAACTTGCAGTTAATTGAACTTTTGGAGCAAGAGAAACAGCTGTCAACAGATCTGCAGCAGAAAATTGAATCCCAAGAAGCACTCAGTGCTGCCCAGCTGTCACATGAACGAGGCCGTAATTCTGAGTTGCAGGTGCTTCTTGAATCAGAAAAGGTTCGAGCTCTCGAAATAAGCAGTGCCCTAGAAAGGGAAAAAGATCTATGTGCTCAGCTTCAAAGTGCTGAAGATAAGGGGCAAGCTGGAACACCTAATCCATCTGAGGAATTACTTAAAGAGATACAGAAACAAATGGATGAAAAGCATGACCGTATAGTGGAGTTAGTAAGTGAGATGGAGAAGTTTAAACTGGAATCTGTGCAAGTGAGACAGCAAATGGAAAAAGAAAGACAGATCCAAGGGAAAGCATTGCAAGCAGAACAAGATGCTAACATAGTAGCACAGAAGAAACTTCACGAACTGGAATCCAAAGTAGAAGACCTTCAGTGGCAACTTGGAGAAAAGAAGCAAGAAGTTCATAAATTAGGGAATGAGACAAAGAAGTTGCAGGAAATAATCCAAGAACTGCAGAAGAAAGAGCAGGAGAACGAAGGAAGAAAGGAAGCTGAAAGGACACCAAGCCACAATCCAAATGAGGTACAGTACTGAACTGTGCAATTTAGCTTTTAATTCATTTGTTCAATTAGCATTGTGTGTCACTGTGACTCTACTCAATCGATAAAACAGCCTACAGGTTACAAAATACAGGCACCAGGGAAAGGGGAAAGGAAAGCGTTCCAGTTTTGCTACCTAAAGCTGACCTCTGAGAAAGAAGCTGCAGTGATGTGTAGGGAGGAGGGTGAGCAGGGGAGATGCATTTGAGTGTGTATGTGCACTTGCCGTCTCAGTGCAGGAGAAGAATATTCCCTTCAACCGAGTAGCAGGAATGAGCTGTTCCTACTCAGGAATTGTCCAGGTCAATGCCTTTCCTCTTTAGCTTGTAAACCATAACATTTAAAAGTGATCTCCCAACAACTTCAATGATTAAATGAGTAAGTAATTGAACAAGCGTATGTATCTGTTAGCAAACAAAACAAAAGGAAGAAATTAGGGTAAAAAACTAATTTTTAGAGGAATGAAAGTTGGGGCCACTGTTGACTGCAAATTTTTCTCTCTCATAAAATGTTTGGAAAGCTTTTAAATCGTTTTTAAATTACTTTAAAAACTCTCCAGTAAGAGGTAAGTGTGGCTGATTTGTGGGTTGTCCCAGAGAGGGTTGGCAGTCAACCTGCCTCGTTGCTGACAGTGCTTTTGCCCATCCTGCCATCATTCCATTTTGGCAGCTGTCTGTGCAGCAGGGAGGGAAATTGTTGGCTTCATCTAATTTGGCTGCTGCTTGTAATCTTCTGAAACATTGGCAACTGCCCACAGCTGGAGGCAGGACATTGGGTGTGTTGACAGCGGTGGCTGCATCAGCCTTCCCCCCACATTCCATTTACGCTCTTGGCTCTTCTGCTGAGAGGGAGCTGCCAGCGCTGCGGGCGAGGAAGAGGTGTTCCCTGGATCGGGTCGGCAATGGCTGTTGGAGATTTTTCCACTCCTCAGCAGCAGACAGTATGATCTGCATTGCAGGATCTACCTGAAGTTTCAAATAACGGATCTCCTACTGCTTCCTCTGACATTTGCAACGCCCTGCTTTTGTCATTGGTGCCACACTGTGGTCAGATGCTCGAAGCCACAGCTGTAGACTCAGGTTTCCTTGAAGGGGCTAGCGTGTTCTGTGGCCCGTGCCAGGCTATAGTGAGGATGAGGAAGGTGTTCAGCAGAGCGCTTCCCTTGCGCCAGCGTCACGGTTGCCTATGACTGGCGACTGACTTTCATGGCCATGGTGTGCTTCTCCAGCCCTGTTCCTCTCACTATGAATTGGGCACTGAAATGCGAAGGCATGGTTGCCCCAGTTCCATACACAACCAGTAAAGGAGCTGCTTGCAGGAGAAGAAGAAAAGCTGGGTGGCTTCCTGTCGGCTGAGTTTGTTGGATGGGTTCTTGCTGTTGCTGTATGATTGCTAGATCTCAGTCAAGAGAGGCATCACACTATACCGTCCCCAAACTGTAGTCTAGTGGTGCAGCACAGCAGGAGTGTCATCACACTGCACTCCTTGCTGTGTCAGAATTGTTTATTTTCTTCAATTTCTAACTGTGTTTCTGTTTTAAAGCATGCATTATATATAAGTGTGTATATATATATATAAAAAAATACATATTTATATACAGAGTATCTGGGACACGCCCAGTGAGAGAACGAGAAATTGGGTTCTCCAGCAAAAAATGGAAGAAGCTGAGACAAATGGATCAACCTGCCCCACGCTGACAGGAGGAGATCTCTCTGCTGCTACTGAAATTCTGGAAAATGTCAGACAGAAGCTGCAAAATGCATCTCCAAAGCTGAAGCAGTTGGCTCGGAAAGCTGCCAGCAGGTCAGGCTTCTTCAGCTACTCACTTCTGTTCCTAGCAACCAGTCAGCTGGTATATTGGGTTTTAATCTCAGCTCTCAGACTGCAGCCGAACGGATTTTGAAGCTGTTGTAATTTCAGTGTATGCCGTTACTTGAGGGATGCTGGTATAACACAAGGTTGCAGAGTATCAAGTGCTGCTCTAAATCTACATGTCTAACTTTGTTAAGTTACAGCGGAACTGTCTTTTTTTTTTTTTTCTCTGACAAGTGGTAAGGATATTTGGGTACAGTGTAGGTAGATAATTTTAAAACAGTTTAGTAATGAAATAATTCACTGTGTAAGTGGAAGAATACAGGGATTATTGCTATGGATCATCCTTATTTGCCTCAGAAAAAAATTAGTATTTTACGGTCAAGTGAAACTGATCTTGATTCTTATTTTCCTGGGTTACTATCTCCTTAAGAAAATAGAAATAGCATGGAAGTTTTAACCTGTGTTCATTTTGCTGTGACTGTGATCTAACATTAAACATTTATTCTGAAACACTTGGGCCAAGCGGATTGCAGTATGTCTTGAAAATACCCTAAGATTTTCCTCACCCAGACTGAACACGTTTGTGGGAAGCAGAACCATGTTTTAAAATGTGCTTCGTGTAGAACATCTCTCTCTCAAAATTAGTGGAAACTGCTCTGTGCTAATTCTTTGTGAAATGGAGCCAATTGAATTTAGAGTCACTGCCCAGTCTTGAAGACGTTGCCA
The DNA here is from genome assembly GCA_013398155.1 of Pedionomus torquatus. NCBI lineage: Eukaryota > Metazoa > Chordata > Aves > Charadriiformes > Pedionomidae > Pedionomus > Pedionomus torquatus. The sequence continues at coordinate 98,629 of VZRU01012791.1, forward strand.
CATCTCCAGTGACTCTGCTCCAGCGATTTGGTGAAGTCTGGGTGCATGTGGATGGACAGAAGGTCCTGTCAGTCTGGCTGGTGGGGTCGGACTGTACCTGCTGTTGACACTGTCACTTGTGTTTCAGATTGCAGTTTGAAATGGCAGATGATCAAGACTTCATCGCGATACAAAGTGCTATTGATGAAGTTACTTCAGAGCTGCAAAAGCTGCCAGGATTGTCCTGTCTGGAAGAGGTGAGAGTGTGGTAGTGTAACTTTGGTGGGAGCATTTGCAGAATCCAGCAAGTTGTTGTGTCTGTACTTATCTGGGTCTGTACTTTATAGAGGGAAATCTGCTCCGGTGAGTGGGCTGATTTGGAGTTGAAATGTAAAAAAACCAAACCCTTTCCTTTCGTATTTTTTTTTTTAATTTTAATTTCCTTAAAAGTGAATTTTCAACTTTTGTATTAAAACTTTTCCAGTTTAATTAGAAATTTGTGGATCTCATGGCAAAGGAAAGGGAGTTGGGGATTGAGTAGTGTGCACCTGTGTAAAAAAATTAAATGAGGCAATCTGTTACAGTGACTCCAGCGATACTTGATTTTAGGTGAGCTTGGCTAGGCCCTTACCTGCATTTTAAGCAAGTGCTTTCAACAGGACTTGAAAAAAGCTTTGGGGCTTTCCTTTTCCTCTAAGTTAAATAACTCTAAACGTAGTAGAAAAGCTTTGCAGGTTGTTACTGCTGATACGACTGACCTTGCAGGAGATACTCTTCTGTGTTACACAGGCTACGCATAGAAGAGAAAGTCACGTGAACTTAAAGTTTACATGCATGTGCGTGTTTTCTTTATATAAGTTATTATGAACTTACTGTCATTATCTACAAAAGTTTTTCACACAAGTTGTGTTCGGTTTTCTTTCTTCCTTCCAGCTGAAGCTGGTGCTACCACAAGGGATTCCGTCTGGCTCATTGACCGAGAGGCTGCTGAGACAAAACGCTGAGCTGACAGGCTTTGTCAGCAGGCTGAGTGAAGACAAGAATAATTTGAGGAACGCTGTCATGAAACTGGAGGAAGAACTGGGAAGATACCAGCACAGACAGCCTTCTGGAGACTACGTACGTCCTCAGTGGTGCTGATAATAATGATGTATATATATAGGCAGAAAAGCGTCGTGCTGTGAAATAACCTTAACGCTCCTTGTCCTGGTCGCCCAAGGGGCAGTGACTGGGCCGTCCATCTGTCTGGCTTGTCTTCCCTCCGGCAGAGTAAATGGGTGTGAGTTTTTCTTGTCCTGTGGTCAAGATACATGGACTCGCTCTATTTACTGGAAGCTTTGTGATTTTGCCCAGCTTCCTTTTGGTAACTACTCTTTCCGTTTAAATTCCATGTGCTTCTCTTTCTGATCTGTATCTCACCACTATGATGAGTACCAAATAGATACAAACAGCTTCATGGTCATGAAGCTGGTATGATCCAACAAAGGGGATTTTTTGGTTTTTTTTGGGAAACAATATTTTTCTAGGACATTGATCAGGCTCCTAAACTCCCCACCTGAGGTGTTAGGATGCAAGGACAGACTCAAATCCAATCAGTGGGTTCTCATTCTCAGTAATTTTATGAGCTCTCCGACAAACCAATGACTAGAATGACACAGCTCAAGCTTTTCCAAATGGTGTGGTTCAAATTTGGTTTCTTTTGTCTTCAGTCTTCTAGACACTCATTGGATGTTGGAGTTAATATTGATGCTTTTGTTGCCTCTGAGAAGGAAATTTGGAACAGAGAAAAGCTGTCACTGCAGAAATCTTTGAAGCAGGCTGATGCAGAGATCTCCAAGCTGAGAGCAGAGCTCAGGAGTGAAGCTTTCCTCAGAGAACTGGGATCAGATTCTGAAAATGCTCTTTTAAGGGTAAGAAGACACTACCTACAGCTCTTCTTTATTTTGATTTGGTCCTATTTGTCCTTTTATTTGCTTTACTTACTCTAAGTAAACAAATACTAATTTGGTTTAAAAATTTGCATCCTTGGATACCTGACTTGTAGTTTTTCTCCCAAAGAGTGCTATGTAAGCACCTGTGTTGTCCTTTCCTGTGTGCTCTATTTCTTGCAGCTCAGGTCCTCCTCAAATTATGAAGCTGCATCCAGCAAGTGTATGCAGCAGTGTGGGCCAAGAAGCGGGCAGTCACGGAAATGCTGTGGAAGTCATGGTCTCAAAAGTCTTAAAATTGCGATGATTCTTGGAGCTTATGAGGGCTTTTTTTTTTTTTTCTGTAGAGAATTTATGGCAAATACCTACGAGCAGAGAGCTTCCGGAAAGCTCTCATATACCAGAAAAAATATTTGCTGCTGTTACTAGGCGGATTCCAGGAGTGTGAAGAAGCCACACTGGCCCTCATCGCACGAATGGGTGGGCAGCCTTCCTACACAGACCTTGAAATCATCACACACCATTCAAAGGGGTTTACAAGATTTCGCTCTGCAGTCAGAGTGTCCATCGCAATTTCAAGGTAAACTGGAGGAACTTAGACTTGAAACAGATGTGACTGCAGTTTAATGAATACTTTTCTAGCCCTCTAGTGGAATCTAGAACTTGTCCTGTTTTACCCTCTTTAAATTAGCCTTTCTTGGTAGCCATGAGTAGAGTCGATAATGTACAGGGTGACAAGTTGAACAAAGCATAGGTAAAATCTGTAATAGGAATAAGTAGTCTGATTGTGGTTGAAAATGGCTCTGTATTTGATAATAAAAGATGGAGTGTATTGGATAAAGTCGTCAGATTAGGAAAAAAAAATAATATTAGCAATGCTGGGGTATGCACTTACTTACAAAGGTATTTTCTGTAACTTAATTTCCTTTAAAAGTCAAATTCTTACATGTAAGTGTAATACAGATTGATGAACTGATTTTTTCCATCTGGGCGGTCCTTTGAGTTCACAAGACATCAGGTCTCAGACTGCAGATGGGTAGGAATAAATGAAGAACAAGGAACGGTCGTTATTGTGCAGTACTGCCATGTTGGTACCAAACCTCCTGCACCACAGTTTGAGCCCCCGAGCACTCCTGCTTGCTATTGATCAGGGGCTTGTTTGTAGTAGGAACTACTCATGTGCCTGTTGTAGGAGAGGCTTTTACTCACAGTGCTCTGCAGTTACATTTTTGGGGATGCGACAGGGCACAAAGTCTATTTAATACAATTTTAAAATGCTGATGCTCCATAGTTTAGGTGCTTGAGCCATTTACTGTCTGCTTGGACTCCTGCAGTGCCCCTGGAATCATTGAAATTGCAGGGGTGAAGCTGAAAGCGTATTTGGACAACAGATATTTTTCTCAGGGCTATGTATAAGGATGTTTTCTACTTGATCTTCGGTTTTCAGATGCCCATCTGTTAATTTTTTTGCTTAGCATGCAAGAAATTCTTATGCCTTCTAGAATACAAGGAGCAGATTATTTTTAGCAGACTATTTTATTTATCCTAAGGTTTTTTGTTGTGGCTTTTTTTTTGTGGTTGGCTTGTTTGTTTGTTTGTTTTAATTTGAAATGCAGAATGAAGTTCCTGGTTCGTCGATGGCAGAGAGTTACGGGTTCTGGTTTACTAAATATCAACAGGGACGTCTTTAGCCAGAACACAGGTAAATCATAGTCCAGTACAAATGGGATCCACAGGTCATAGCACTGCTTAATGGAGCCTGGTTTTAATTTGTATTTTCCTCATGTGGAATGAACGGGATGCTGTTCCCCCTTCCACTTGCTATAATTGCTTGGATTAACCTATTTGTCGGGTTTCTGAGAGTGTCTGTCCTCAGCACAGGCACTAATCTATTTGTTTTCTCTTCAGTCTTGTTTTGCTCCATTGTGGGTGGGATTAAAAAAAAATATGGCAACTTCTACAGAGTGTGTTCCTAACAGCAATTTCAGCTGTGTCACTGGGTTTCTTATGAGGGATCCACCCCCCCGGCTCGGGGAGGGGATGCTGAGGACAGCAATGGACAGAGGAATTGTAGCAGCTACAGGTGCCCGGCAGCGGTCACAGGGCCTATCGGCCAGGCATTGGCCTCAGAGCGGAAGCCCATCATTCCTTTGTTATAAAGTTTGGAGAATCTGGTTTTCTGTTTTCTTTTGGTAGAAGCCAAAGGAGAATCAGAAGCTTCTCTATTAATTGCTGGTTGTTGGGGTCTGCAACAGTAGCCTGTCCTGCTCAGGCTGAGGGGCTTTCTTCGTTAACATCAGCGAGGCTGGGATTTCACCCCGGGTTTTCTCTCATGCAGTCGGAAAGTGGTCTGCATTTGTTAAACACCGTTTTTGTGACAGGCAAGCAGAAACCTGGCTTTTGAGATTCCCATTAAAGCACAAAAGGTGTTGCTTTTTTCAGTTCGCAAAACATTGCTTTTTATTTTTGTAGGTAATGAATTACGACCTGACTCATTCTCTGCCGGCATGGATCTCTACGGAGAGCAAAGGCATTCCTACAGATCCAGGTCAGGCATGGGGTCCCCTAGGTCTCCCGTAAACTTGCAACATAAGTACGTTGTAGTTTAGTTCATTATTTCCTGTGAGAACACTGTTTAACTCAATGAGTGCATCAGTGGTTACTGCTAAGGTTTGTGACCTTTGGTGCCATAAGGTGTTAAACATTCTGTAAGGATGTGTAATTATGTCTCAGGCTGTCAGGGAGCCTTCACTCACTGCTTGATGCAGGCCAGAGCTGGCAGACTCCTGCTGTCCCACTGGTGCCGTGTTCTGCTGGCAGGGGTGGGATGGAGCTGTGTGTGGACCGCGTGGTTGGACTGGATGATCTCCAGAGGTCCCTTCCAATGCCGTGTCTGTGATATTCTGTCCTTCTGCATTTACCTACCCCTGTGGAGCCAAGGCCTCCTCTCCAAGCCCATCGCTCGCTGTGGCTGGGCAGGGGGTGCCGGGGGAATGCCCTCATCGCTGCAGCGTGTGTGGGAGCTGCTCAGTGGCCAGTGAAAACAGGTGGTTTTTCACCGAAGGCAAGGTTTTTAGGAATGCCATCAGCCTTTGATTACTTCATATGGGGTTGTGGGCTCTGAGCTTTACAGAATACCAAACTCTTGCCAGTTTGGATCTTCATTTTTATATACACCACCTCAACATTTGTAACCTTAGTTTGTAGCAACCATAGCAGTTCACAAAGAAAATATGTTTGATTATTTTAGCCGCTTTTGACTTTTGCTTATAGAAAGTAATGAAGAGAGACAGAATCCTGTAAAGATGGCTGTGTCCTTCTTCACACAAGCTTCCTAACAGAGAAGCAAACATGAGTCTATGATAAGCTTCTGCTACGGTCTCAGTAGGAATTTGCTGGTCAGTCTTTGTCCCAGAGAAATGCAGCAACAAATCAGGTGCAGGAGAAAGAAAAGGCAACGGGGCAGAGAGGGGGAGGCAGTTTGGTGGCTCAGGCAACAAGCAGCGGCGAGGATGAACAGGCATGATGTGCTGGCTCCCACAAGGGTGAGGCAAGGGACATGCAGGCAGGGAGGTGTCCCTACGTCTGCTGATGCTTTTGCTTCACTTGAAGTGTTGATTTTTAAACACACGCGTGTTTGTCTGCCCCCAGGTTCCACAGTGTGCAGGCTGATATAAACCCAGTCTCTTTTGCCTGCTCCCAGCTGCAGAACTACGATCCTGAAAGAGCTTTAACAGATTACATCAACCGGCTGGAGGCCCTGCAGAGGCGACTGGGCAGCGTGCACTCAGGTGAGGGTCGGGCTGTCCCACGGCAGGCTTCCACTGTGGGAACTGCCTGTGCTGCCTCTCACAGATACAGCACAGACACCTTTGGTTTTAGGCATTTTCAGCCTTAAACAAGAGGCTATTCTGAGCTGTAGTAAAAATCTCATTAAGAAAATTGTAGCAGTCTTTGAAGGGAGACAGATGAGGGGGCTTTAACTGCAGATTTTGGGTTTACTAGTAACACTTTAATAAATGCAGCAAGTAGGTGGTTAATATCTTACTAAGATTTCAAGCCAGATGGAGAACCATGTACCCGCAGGACTGAGTGGGAGCACAAGGGCGCTTTCTTCTCCTACCACTTTGATTGCAGAAGTTACAGCCTTTCTGTCCCATAAATGGTGGCAATTTCTGTGCTGTAAAAGGAACGCGTCAAGAAAACTGTCAGATCAATGGGATGGAATTTATCAGACTCCATTTTTGCAGTTACTGCCTTAAAAGGCTTACTTCAGCATAAAAGCCATCATTTGAGGAAGTTTTGCTCTTACAAGATTTCCTATGTAAGAGCTTTCATGCTTCTGCATCCAAATAACATGTTGCTGGTGAATCCTCACCTGCTTCAAGGAATCGTGACACTTTCTCCCTCTTACAGGGTCAACTTCATACACTCAGTTGCACACTGGTGTGAGGAGATAATACCACCCTCCCAGCACCTCCCTCACTGGCAGTGATGGTCGTCTGCAAACCTGTGCTCTCTCTGCGCTGTTGCATGATGTGTATATTGTGGGACCAATATGGACACAGCTGGGCGACTGCACACCCTTCCACCCTGGCACAGCCAGGCAGACTGGGGTTTGTGTATATAGGCACTTTGTCTTAAAAAAAACAGAAACAAAGGAAAGAAAAACCCCAAAAACAGCTCCCCCCCATTAAATTACATGTATATTTGTGGAATGCTAATTTAAACGATTAACTTATGAAGTGTGTATTTATCAAAAGGGTGCAGAGATGAAACTTCTGTATTAATGAAATTGAGCTACATTCAGTGAAGTTTACTTGCACTTTTTCTGGCAAGGCTACTGAAGTTACAACCTGTCCTATTTGCTACTGGCAGTGCAGGCAGAATATCACTTGTAGAGACCTATTTTTGTAATGGTAGAAGTTTTGAATTTTATGGGTATTTTGTCAAGGTACCAAAATAAAGACTTCGTGCTTTTAACTGCGTTAAAGAACCCCTCCTGCTGTTCCTCCTGCCCCCTGGTGGCCGCAGCTTTACTTCTTACAGATTGCAAAGGGCTGCTACCACTGAGAAGAGACAGGTAGGGGCTGGGTTCCTGCGGGCGCTGGTCACATCTCACGGGGCTGGAAGGGAAGACACTGCTCTCCCTCAGTTGCTGCGACCGACACAAACACCGGGTTTCCAATGTCACACCTGAGTTTAGAACAAAAGACAGGGCTGAACCCTCACCACAGCAAGTGCTGATGAAGGTGGGAGCTCTTTGCGTGACTGACTTAATACTTAGAGGAGCGAGAGTCAGTTTCTTACAAATTTACTTACAGAAGCTTTTCAGAACGGCCAGAGTTGAGCACAGAAAACTTATACACGAGGTTTGTTCATAAATGTAATTCAGAGATCCTAGGAACCAGAGCTCATTACCATTTATCATCACCAGTTAACAATCCTGCGTGAATTGTACAGAAGGGGACAACATTCAGCTATTCCACTTACTTTGTGACCATTTTATACACAACCGTGTTATTTACAAAATTAATGTTGTTTGTATCACACTATTGTTACTTTCACACTTATATCAAGCTTACATCGAACATCACTACTTCCAGAAAGTTTTAGAAAATGACTTCTTGCTTTCTGCCCCCCTAAGCATTCTACAAGGGCTTCAAGCTCAATATTTAAATCATTTATTCTCAGAAAAGACGCCTTTGTTTGTGGACTTGTTGGAGTCTGTCACTGCTCAGCTGGACAGTAACTTCTCTTTAAGTAGGCATGTGGGCACAAGTAAAGACCATGCCGAGTTTGCTCGAAGCAGAGCCACAAAGCCCAGCAGTAGAACACCACCACCTCCATTGCCCCTCGGTGCCTTTTCCCTGAGGGACGTACTGTAACAGGACACAGAGGTAAGGGACACAGTCCTACCCCTCCCTATCTTATTTTTCGTAAGCAAAGAATTCATTTATAGGATTTACTTTTTTCTTCATCTTCAAGAGTTGGCATGCACCTTAAACATGTTACACCAATAGAAAAGACATTTTCTGTTAAAATGCAATGAGACATAGCTGCAAAAAGTTTGCAGTTGTAGATTATTGTTGCATTCCGAACAGGAGATGCAAGAGTTTCCATCTGCCACTCGTTTCATCTGTTAGTTTACACGACTTCAACAGGCACGGTTTCAGCTCCAGAATTTACAGTGACCTCCTCTTGTATCTAATAATGGGGTTATTTGGTGTATGTATCATTGTTGTATAATTTATAGTTGGAAAATAGTCATTGATGAGATCAAATTCATACAAACGAAGCAGTGTAGACCAAATAGTCTTAATTTGAACATAAGCAAAGTTTTCTCCAATGCAGCGATGACGACCTAGAAGGAAAAGTCATAAAAAGTGGTCAGAGTGCTTAATTGCTAGAGCACCTTTGACAACAAGCTACCTGCAAAAATTTTAAGCAGGCAGCAATTGCTTATTTCCTTTCTGAACAAGGTGAGCCAGTGATGTTACACCATCACTTTTTTTGAAGCTCTCACTGCATAAAGCAGACCAACTAATCTGACTGACACTGCGTTCTTCTGGCCTCACCAGAAAGTGTTGATTTATGTATCACCAAGGAAGCATTTGCAGCACTGAGAAAAGATACCAGCTCTAACCACAGCGCAGTGGTATTTTCAAACCCTTTGGGCAGTTGTGAGTTTTGCTCTGCCTCAAACTGATGTTGCAGTGCCAGGTGTGTAGCTGCCCTTCATTTGAGTTGCATCAAACACCACATGTGTTTGGTTGCTATTCCGAATGATACCCAGCTACTGGTATGCAAAACTATGGGCTTTGTTCTTTTAACAATGCTCTCACACTAAGAAAACTTCAGGCAACAGTAGACAAAGTTTGTCCTCATGCCCTGGGGAGCAGGGAGGTGCTCTCTGGGATGACCAGTGTGAGCCCCTTCATTACACTGGGGCTATTGAAGGGGCTGTGCTTCCTTACCAGCACCGAAGGGAATGTAGGCAAACTTCTCTCTGGCTGCTGGGTTATCTTGAAGATACCGGTCAGGCTTGAATTCTAGAGCATCTTTCCAGGAGTCCCTGAGCCTGTGGTTAACAGTGGGAGACACACAGACCTGATGGCCAGGGGGAATATCATATCCAGCAATGGTCTACAAGAGAAGAGACAAGCAAGACCCCAAGTCACAAAAATTCTCCATTTTTCTTTTTCAAGTGTTACCTGAAGAGCTATATCCTGAAGCTTGAATTTCAAAAGAGATTTTGGCTAAGGCCATTTAAAAATGGTGCAGTTTAATAGTTTATTGTTTTTACTCGTACAGGGCACAACATTCAAGTAGTTGCAGGAACCTTTCAGCTGCTTCTCTAGGCTGCCCAATGCTTGTTCCCTCAGCTTCTCTTCACGGGACAAGTGCTGCAACCCCCCCGACCACCTTGGTGACCCTCTGCAAGCTTCACTTCATCAACATCCTGATTGCTGGGGGTCAGAGGGGTCCAAAACTCCAGTAACTCCAGGTGAAGGTAACAACTACCAAGTTCAAGGTGCCAGTTGCTTTCCTCAGTCAACACTGGCTCCACTCCCACTGATGTAACCCAGGCTGCCGTTAGCTGTCAGCCCTTCCAGCAAACACTGCTTGCTCCCGTTTCCCCTTCTGCCCCCCACCCAGCCTCTTCAAGCCCTGTTCTCACTTGGGGAGTTTTGGCCATCCGCATCATGGTCATTATAGGAGGTCGAAGCCTTAAAGTTTCTTTTAGGCAGCGGTCCAGCAAACTGAGATCCTTGAGCTGAAAATGCAGAGAAAACTGCATGTCAAAATACAGCCAAGTTCATTCAAAACAAACAAAATACTGTTTTATACCACTTAAAAATAAATCACAGCGAGCAGCTCAATACTTACATTAACCACCCTAATAGTTTCTTTTTTTTTCCTATTTGATTCTATTAAGAAGGAAAGAAACCTCTGAGCAGTGCAGTCGAACACAACTAGTTTCTTACGTATCTGTCTGACCAGTGTTTTCTGATGCCTTCTTAAGTAGCACAGTCACACTGCGTGCCTTCCCTCAGTGTGAGTAGGAGGATCTGCTGCCTCTACAGAACTATAATTTCTTAAACAGGATAAGAACTGTAATTTCCTTAGTGAACACTGATTAAAAAAAAACAGTAGCAAGCTGAAAGTTTACTTGGAGAGGAAGAGATGGAGGAGATACATTGGCAAACAGTTAGGACAGAGTGATCCTGCTGGACTATCATCCTAACACAAAGCACGTGACTACATTTCACATTTGCTCATTGTCTTTGGGGTGGTTTGGGTAGCAGGTTTTTTTTTGTTTTAAATAAGCATCTAAAAGTATAAAAATTGTGCAACAGGAATAATGTAAAACACAAACCTGGTCATAAGTCAGTGGGGGCAAGTCATCCCCACAAACCGCTTTCTGTTCCGCGTAGCACTGTTCCTGTATCGCTCTGTCTCTGGCAATGAAGAAGCCCAGCCAGGCACTGGTGGTGGAGGAGGTGTGCTGCCCTGCCAACAGCAGCCCAATCAGCATCCCAGCTATTTCGTCATCTGTCAGCGGACGGCCATCCCTCGGTTGAAGGGTGTTATGTTAGAGCTTCATTTGATCAGATATCATTTGATAGAACTGTTAGAATGGGTCCAGCGGAGGGCCACAAAGGTGATCAGAGGGCTGGAGCACCTCTCCTATGAGGACAGGCTGAGGGAGCTGGGGCTGTTCAGCCTGGAAAAGAAGGCTCCAGGGAGACCTTGGAGCAGCCTTCCAGGATCTGAAGGGAGCTCCAAGAGAAGGACTCTTTGTCAGGAGGCGTAGTGATAGGCTAAGGAGTAATGGTTTTAAACTGGAAGAGGGGAGATTTAGATTGGATATTAGGAAAAAATTCTTTGCTGTGAGGGTGGTGAGGCACTGGAACAGGCTGCCCAGAGAAGTTGTGGCTGCCCCATCCCTGAAGTATTTAAGGCCAGGCTGGATGGGGCTTGGAGCAACCTGGTGTGGTGGGAGGTGTCCCTGCCCACGGCAGGAGGGTTGGAACTCGATGATCTTCAAGGTCCCTTCCAACTCTAACCATTCTGTGATTCTATGATCGGCTTTCCAGTTACAGCATTTACAGTTTTTTCTAATGTACTTCTTTCTCCTCTTTCTCTTTTGTTGTCTACCCTAAATGGCGCAGCAAGAGAACCAGGAGTCAGGAGAAGGGAGAGCAGGTGCTAGGGACCTTAAAGTCATTACTGATCCGCCAGAAGGAAGCAGCCTCTTGACCACTAACAAAAGTCTCAGAAATCTGAACAGCCAGTTACAAGCAGTTTTTAAGCTGTTCTTAAGAATACAGCTAGGACCAATCGATAGCAGCAAAACCAGATCAGAACACAAGGGAACAGTTCTTAGTTTTTAGTAAATAGCTTTAACTGATGAGCTCAAAGCTCCAAAACATCTATAAATGACAAGTCTTCAAACCCTTAGCTTACTTGTATGAAGCATCAAGTAGAGTTTGGAGCATATCATCCTCCCTCTCCTCAGACTTTCGACGTTTCTGAATAACCTTGTAGAAAATATTCTTTATTTCTTTGTGTGCTCGATCTCGACGTCTGCAATTAAAAACATTTTGATTCGCAACTTTATATAAAGCAACACAGAAAATGCTCATGAGGATTCATTTGGACATCTAGAATAGTTTTTAAACAAGAAACGGGGGAGGAAAGGAGGAGCCCAAACAATGAAGTTTTTTACATCAACTACGTCAGTCGCTTCATCTGTTATTTCTGGTACCTGAAGCTGGGCAGAGGCAGCCAGCCAGGCAGAAGCCAGGCAGCGTGAGTAAAACCCCCATCCAAATCGGCGTACAGCTGAGCCACCTTCTCGTTCAGCAAGCTTCTTATTTCCTTCCCGTGTAAGCAATGACTTGCTGTCAAAATGATAAGCTCTGAAAGGGCTTCAAACAGGTCTGAGGAAAGATTTGGAAAATGTTACTGAAGATGCATTTCACACAACGTGTTATATTTTAAGGTTATTGTTTATTTTGTAAAGAAAAGCAGCTGGATGAATAATTTCACATATGGTCTTAGATTGCTTTACTAGAAGAATGAAACATCTCATTTTAAGATCTTTGTGTCTATCAGGTCTGTCTTCAAACAACCTTTTAATTAGACTGTCCCTTTCAACAGCTTTTTCCTAAGGTATTTTTTTTCTAGACATTGTTCTGGGAGAGCTACTAATCCTTCCCCAGTAAGCATATATGATGCTCTGTACAGTTTTACCTATGACATTCTTAATTTCTTTAATACTGCAGTAAATCATTTACAAAGAGACTTTAAGTCCTTCCCAGAAAATTGGAGAAAACAATGCATCTGATCTTGCTTACTTTTCTCTCCACTCTCTCCCCATGCTTTGAAATACTCCTTTGTTTCTTCTTCAATCACAGATACGTGCTGTTTGAACTGGGCAATATTTAGCCCAGTTTTGAGCATCTTCTTCTGTTCCATAAATACCTACAGGAACCAAGACAGAAAAGGCAACCAGTACAAGGATCATCATATGAACATAATTAACAACTTACTGTGATTTGTACTATAAAAACGTATGGAATTAAAAAAAATCTGGATTGTAGGGTACAAGAGCAATTCAGATTTAAGGAGTAGATAATACTACCCTGGAGTAGAACCAGAAGTAATACTCCTGGTTTTCACCTTCTTTGTTCTTCAAGCAAAAGTTTAATAACATCCAAGTAAAATATTAGCTCAAGGGAGCTACAAGTCTATCTTTTACTGTACCAAAACAGAAGTCTTTGTAAAACTTTATCCCTAAAGATCCAAGAAGCATTCAGGATTGCAGTACGGAACACACCTGCGATACATAACGACAAATGTAGTCAGACCTGTCCTTGCCAAGTCTGGATTCAGGCTGTAAATCCCGTTTTCCTTCTGAGGCGGCTCCTTGCTTTGTCTCCCCCAGAATGCCTGTCTTCTCCCACACAGCAGTGCCTTAACTCTGGCCCAGAGAAGCACTTTGCTTTTACAAAATCCTCTGATCACGGCCCAGGAAGCAAACTGCTTTCTAGGAAAATGGTGAGTTTCACACCCTTCTCACCTCTTCCTCTTTTTCTTTGTATAGACTCATTGCTAATAAACCTACTGGTAAAAAACCCCCATTATTAGGGGAGAACCATTCAATAGACTGGCAGGACACCTACTCAGAAAATTACTCAATGAATTTTTAAGGCCTAATTATGAATTAGGGCATCCCCTCTATACATTTGTACTATACCATGACCAAAACACCAAACATTGTCTTCCCACCAAGGGTCTGCATGTACCATAAAGTTATTCACAAAACAAAGGGCATAAGAAAAAAGGTTGCTTCCTAGAAACTTCATAATACAGGGGGGGCTTCTACATTTTGCCTTGTAACTCACTGCCTACCTCCAGCTTGGTGGAGAGAGGAGTCTCTCCACAGAAAAAGCAGTTTCTGCAGTTTAAGGGTCTGTCACAGCAGCCAACGCACAGGAACAAACAGCAGCCCGTGCTCAGCTGGGAGGCCACTCCCAGACCAACGCAGAGCCTCTTCTGCAAACGTACATGGACGGACTTTTGCCTGAACAACCCAAGCCTTGTGGTAATAATGATCACATTAATACTCCTGTATCTAGATTCGTCACGGCATAAATGAAAAACTTTCACTCTTAAAGCTCTCCCAGCAGGAAGGCCTAAAGTTGCTTGTAAGGCAAAAGTAAACTGCAGGGAGCAACGCGCTGGAAGAGAAGGAAAAGGGACTTGCTTTCTGGTTTTCCCTCTGTGGTTGGATTAGATGGTTTCAGAACAAAGAATAGCATCCAGACCGACAAATGGCCAGGTAGGCAAGTAAAGCAACCTTAACACGTTCAGTCCCAATTATCCAACTGAGACAATTTAGCTGCAGTGTTCCAGAGCTGTGTGTGAGCACACAACCCCTCCGGAGAGCGCCAGAAGTCCCTGCCCACTCAGCATTTAAATCATCCTACTTTTCTACTCATATTTCAAATACATACCGCGTTAGGCACATCATAAGCAACTCCCTTGCCAAAAACTGGCGTAGTTAACCGCGAGTATACATCTTCTGCATTCAGATCCTCATTTTTACTGTTGAAGAGCAGAGCAGCAGCATCACTACCCAGTAAGTATGTGAACGTCTTGCCAACCATAGTGAAACTGAACACAGGTCCATACTAAGAGAAAAAAAAAAAAAACAAACCCAAACAGTTTATTTGTGTTCTTATTTAAAATAATTAACTCCATATCTCTTTATGTACAGGCTTCCATAAATCACTTGCTCTCCTAAGACTGGAGATTTAATACCAATATAAATACTTTAAACCACGTAACAAACAAATTATAGCAGACATTTAAGAACCATTTAATTGAGAAGACAAATAAAAGATCAATTATATTACAAAAATTAGCAGGGAGATTATAGCAGATACAGCCTCCAGTAGTCTACAAACACTGCCTCAAGAAAATCTGGAGCAAATCTGATTTTAAAGTTCAACAGTCATCATAGATCTTGACATACTAAATTTGGCTTTAAGTTAACCAAGCTAAGATTTAAGCTTACATTTTAGACAATGTGAAGGAGATCATTAAATCTTTCAATGGAATTAAGGTTCTACTGCCTTAGGCCATTCTTCAGGGATGTTACACTACGAAGCCTACGAAGATTTTATACACTGGCCCTTTTAACATTGGAAAGGGCCTTATAAGTTATCAGATTGCCCGCACAGGTGGTCAGCTACATTCCAGACAGGTCACAGATTAGTAAGGAGTGAAACTAAAAACTCCCAATTAAGGCAAGAAGCAACACCATGACCATGGCTTTCACTTGTGATTCAGCTAGGATCGTTACCCAAACAGATGTGGGGTTTTAACGTCTGAAACACGAGACACACTGCAGCAAACAGCATTTCTCTAACGACGTACACAAGATCTGAAGAAACCAGAGCCTACTTCACACGCTACGCTCCATGTTCAAGGCAGCAAATAAGAACGAACAGATTTTAAACAGGTTCCACACAGAGAACACAAACCACTGTAGCATATGTGCAGCCGGTCATGTGGGAAAATATACCTTGTCATAAGCATTTTCCAAGAAGTCAATTGGGCTTTTTCCAAATGGGATTGCATGTCCAAGGAAAGGGATGCTTGATGGAATATAAGGTGGGTATTTCTGAGGAAGAAGGGAAAAGTAAATATTGACACTTCTTCAGAGAATAATTAGATCATGTCCATTTACATAAGAACTAAACACACTTTATGCATGTTTCGTTTAAACTCTTTGGTGCAAAGGCAAACCTCAGACAATTGTTTATTTTCTTAAGCAGAGAACAGCGAGCCATGCTTAGAAGCGGCGGAGGTTAAAATCAAATTAACGCATTTAGGGTTCTTGCTAACCTGCCTCTGAAAGCAAGAACTGCAATTAGGAAGGAGCTGCCAGAAACAAACCCACTTGTTGACCGATCCCCCAAAAGCATCCGCCCCAGCCTAGCGACGCCTCTCGTACACGGGCAGGAGCTTTATCTGAAGCCGCGCTGATACCGGGCCGGGCCTGGCCTTTGCCTCTACAAAGCCCCAGCACCTCAGCTTCGTCTGGCCCCAACCCGCCGGGCGCCACCGGCTTCCCACCGCACCCGGGGAGGCTGCGGGGAGCGCCCCGGGCCCGCCCGCTC
>VZRU01012791.1:114587-133935 GCA_013398155.1 Pedionomus torquatus
GAGGCGCCGCCCGCCATCGAGGCTGCTCGGGCAGGCGCCGGGGGAGGTTTTCGCCGCGATGCCTGCGAACCCTGAAGGGTTTCCAGCCCCTGTGGCAGCGACTGAGGAGTTCCTCAATATTGACGAGGTTTGAGAATTCTTTAGGGACACACGATACCTGGCCCTGACTGACCTTCCGTGCTGTCAGTTTATGAGGTAAGGATCTACCTGGTGGCAACAGTCAGCCTGTTTCTCCCAGGAAACAGGACATCCAGGTTAGATTGCCTGTATTTGAATGCTCTGGTTTTATTTCATTTTTGTTTAAGAGCAAATACTTGAAATGTTGGCTTTCAAAGGCGAGCAGAAGACCATTCCCTAGTCCTTTATCATTTAGTCTAAGTGTGAAATTCTCCTCTTTTTCTTCAGGCCAGTGTGTTGATCCATTCTCGCCACTTTCGGGGGCCATCGCTGAGGGCAGCACCTCTGCTCCGGCAGCTCCTGGAAGGATTGGGTTTAGTTCTCCAGACCTGAGTCACAATCAGCTTGGGCTGATGCAAGTCGCGTATTTTCTCACACCTTGAGACATTGTGGCAGCATTTATCTCAGCTGAGAATTCTCATTCATAACTTGTTTTCAGGTAAATCACTTCTTGATCAGTCATTTTATTGTGCTCCTCCCTGCCAGCACCTCTAGGACCTTCATGTGAATTGTCACTCAAGCTTTTCAAAGTCAGGACATCTACTTCAGGATTCTCTGATGAACGTAGTCAGTCTTTCCTAGCGTCATTAATTGGAATCTCACAAAAGCTTTTCTTTAGTCCTTTTGTGCTTAGATGTCTGGGAATTTCATCTTTCTCCAGAGACCCTGTTCCCTTTTCTGGGTCGCTAATTGATTCTTATAATTCGTTTTAAGAAATCAAACTAAGTGTGAAACCTATGTGGAATAATATGTTTTAACATGACTAGACTGGGCTAGCACTGGTAAGACATCTTGATAAAAACCTAGACTTCTTCCATATTTGTGAACTCTCCTACTTTTGTTTACTGCCAAAAAAAAAAGGGGGGGGGGGATTATTTTACTGCAGTGCTTGCCACTTTAATACCTTGTTTCTCCAGACAATAGACTGCAGATCACAAAATGTATTTCAGAGATGAAATGACTTGTTGCTTGACAACAGACCGTTCAGCAGATGTTCCACAGTTCTTCCTACTTTAAACTCTTAATTCGCTACATTAAACCATTGTCCTCCTGCTACTAGCGATGTACCATCACAAACAGTGTTTTCCCAGCTTCACTTGACAAGCCAATCTGGCGCCTCGCAGGCAGATTTATACCATCTCACTCTGTAAGTCTTTAAGCAGGAGTCCCTCAAATAGATCGTTTTTTCCTAGTTCCTTTAATACAAGGTCTTTCTGCTAATGCAGTCAAGTTGTACAAAATCATTATAATATCCTTACCCCATAATAATAGAAAAGCTTAAAGGTCAAGGCAGACCTTTGCAAACCAGGTGCACTGGTTCTGTCGAGCCTGTACCTGCATTTTTACAGTAACAGCCTGTTTTCTAAAGCAGATCTGGCCTTAGTTTGTATTCACCGTAGGACCCTCCCTATGGCCCTCTGATGACCTTCCCACCTGCCTTGCACAGATGAACCTGGTACAAACTTCGCAAATAACACCTGCTTGGCAAAAGATAGCACTTTCACGCTGGCTGCAATAATAAAACAACAAACAGGACTTGTTGCAAACAGTTTATTTGGTAGTAATAAATAAGAATTTAGCAGAAAACTATACAGCAATAAGGCATATTAATACTATTGTTCAATATGCAACTGACACGGTTTAACATTTTTTCTCTAGTTTTCTAAAAAAGTGCTATGTAGAAGAGTGTATTTCTGATACCAGTGCCAAGTTATAGCAAGGATGCACCATGAAGGACCTGACTGTTGCATTATTTACCTTAAATAAAACATAACGCTCCATGAAAATTTACTGTTATTTATGCTAGAGAAGTTGAAGTAGAAAAGTATAGCTTGCTAAGAGGATTACAAAATACAACAGTCTCCTGCTCACTTTTTTTAATTGCTTACTACTTTAACTTCTTAAACTGCACTCAGTAGTACTAAGGTATGAGTGAGTTACTACACAACAGCAGTTCCAAATATTCATTTTATTTGAAAACTTAGAGGCAAGTGATAGTTTGGTTGGTTGTTTTTTATCTTTTTTACAAAATACTGCACACTGTTTCAGCATGCAGTTTACATAGAAGAAACAGCCAAGTGCACTTAAAACCCTGAAATACAACCCAAACTTATAAAGATTGGAGTTATGGATACTATTTTAACTTACAAGGATGTGTTTCAGACCCTACGCTCGAGACACAGCTTGTTAAGTCACTCCTGACCCTGCAAGGAGCAGGCAGAACACTTACAAGCTGCATCTGCTTTCCTTACATCGTCAGTCTTCATTCCTGCATTGTAGCCTCAAGGCTCTGAAGTAACAAGTAGGAAAATTAGTTTAACATAAATAACTTAGTACCTCCTGCAGGAGTTGTCGTTACTGCAGGTGCGTTGCAATCCATGGTAAGATTTATTAAACTTCCTAAGTCCTCAGAGTAAAATTCGTTTGTAAATCTGTTATCTGCCCCCCTCCTCCACATGCACATTTTATATTGCACAACAAAAGTAAAAATCCAGTTTAAAAAAAAACAACCAAGCATGCTAAACATTTATTATGGCTTCTGAGTTGTTTAAAGTATTTCCCTTTTGACATCTTCATGCAATATTTTAGAATAAATATGAATACAAAGTATGAGAAAGCAAAGAGTAAAAATAAAGCCAGCTATAATGTTTATCAGGAAACAAACCCCAAGAGTTTATCAAAAGTTGCTCCAAGGTCTAACTGTTCTTTTAAGCGTGCTTACCAACAGTATCTTAAAAATAAAGCGTGTCTACAAAATACTGTAAGATATACAACAACCTCCTTGGTGTTCTGCAGAATGACACTAAAGGTAGGTAGGTTAACTGGGACTTGCCCAGTGGCACTGGTAGGCCCACAGTCCTCTAGGAACAAATGCCTTTCTTGGTTCACGCTTGCCCAACTCAGTAAACCATTTAAATTTCATTAACTTTACTGGTTAAGCTCAAGACCTGCAATAGCTTATATATGAAACACAAAAGTATTTATAAAAATAATGGATATATTGTATAGGATGTTTTTTGTGTTTGTTTTTTTTTTTTAAATAAACCATGCAGCTTTTGTACAAAGTTAAAAAACTGTACAAATTGACTTTTCCATTGTGTAAAATTAATGTATGTGGAAGTCTTCTGTTACGATGAGAAATAAGTGGGTGTTTGCTTGGCAGTAAGATGCTCTTTTGTGACTCGTTCATCTCCATCATTCATTTCTTTCACTTGGCATTAACTGGCCATTTAACTTCATCAGAAGTTTTACCACCAGACCTGCCTATACAAAGACAGACAACGAAATTCTAACAGCATTTCAGAACTATGGCACAATTAAGTATATGACAAATGCAAGTAGATATGGTGAGAAGTTGCATCATTTTAGAAATATAGAAAACAAAACCTAGATTCTTCTCTGATATCAGAATGTTTCAAAACATTCCGTCACTTCCCCTATAACCACCTTAACATACAAGAATCAAAAGTGACTACCGTCAACGTATGCAAGATACTCCAAGCTGTGATCTTGTCACAATGCATTTGAACATGGCATTATCACCCCCCATGCAGCCTTCAGGGTAAAACCAGCGCTTTCCGTCAGACACATGCAAGTTACTGGTAGCAATTGCAGTGGCTTTATAATGTGGCCTTACAGATCCTCAGTTTTATCCAGTCTCTAACTCCACTAGTTTTGACAACAAAATTACCAGCTCTAACTCTGGGATTCTCAGCATATTCGGAATTACCCTAGGGTTAGGCATATACAACAGTTTCAATTAATAAAAGAAGTTTACCCTAATGATTACAGATGTATTTTACGTATTTTCACACGCTGGGAAAACACGCAAACATTCTGAAATATTAAAAAGAAAGTTTAAAGAAAATTTCTGAGGGGGCTTGGCTTGGGCTTCTTCAACCACTACAAGGGTGGTCGATCTCAAGAGAGAAGAGGAGTCTATCTAGGTTAGAAAAAAAATTACAGTGCTTACCTGTTTGGTGTGCACAATAAAGCTCATTTTGTTTTCCAGACTGTGGATTTGAAAACAGGTGTCTCCATCTCCCAGCTGCCACATAAAGCAACCATATTTTAGGCTGATGAGTAAAGCCTACAATGAAACGTAGGAAACCGTCACTCAGAAAATACTCTCCACTTACAAGCTGAGCTTTTCTCAGTTCATTTAGACAACAGTGATAAATAACAGTACGTTCCACAATCTAGTTGTAGCTTATAAAGTAGCCAAGTGGAAACACACAAGGCTTTCTATTAGCAGCGCCTTATAAAGGCCTTACAAAATGTGGAAATTTTCCCAGTCAAGTTTGACCACGCAGTCCGATGTGAAATGACCAGCAGAAGTTAAGAGCATTAAGCTTATCGGTGATCATTGGCAGTTCAATTCGGCTAACCTTTGTTTCCATGTTGAGGAGGTGCAGCCCTTTTACATTGACTCCTACATACACCTTGATGACTTTATGGCTACTTGAACTGGCTTTTGTGAATATCTGTCCTGTAAAAAAGGCTGCTCCGTAAGTAGGAATCTCCCAGCAATTCTGCAAGAACATGCGCTGAAGGTGATGCATCTCTTTACTTACACCTTCACTGGTGCTGAGGTTCTAGAAATAAAGAACAATGGCCATCAACAAGTCTTCCCAAATAGTTGTGGTTGCTTGAAAAAAACCCAGTTATTTAAGTGGAACTCACGATAAACGAATATTCCCAAAGTGCTTTCCCAGCAATGTTTTCTATATTTAAATTAACACAAGAGCCACAGAGAGGCTCAGATGCCACAGAGACTCGAGGCAGAATGCAGGCGCACGTATGAGCCTCACAAATCTGAGCTGCAGCCAGCCAGTCTCTGCGGGGCCCCACAGTTTTGCCTGTCAGAAGTATGTTGGACTTGTGAGGAGTAAGCAGCTACACACCCAACTGACACTAAATGCACCACAATCCTTAATCCTAAGCATTCTTCTTCCTTTTAGCACCTCCAATCCAGTGAGGCATGGTAAGACAAGCAAGTACCTTCCCAAGAAAACATGAATTTATTTTTTTTCTTTTCTAAGCAAAATAGAGGTGCAGTTTTCTTTTCTTTAGTGGAGCCTTCATTCAGAATGAGATCAGTTTCTGTTTCTTCCTCTTCAGTAGAGTGAAACAGTCACAGCAACAGATTGCTAGAGTGCTCCTGCCTCGAAACAGACTGATGTAAAGTACCTTAATAAGCACAAAACTTGGCCAGGCCACTTGAGATGAGAAGGCACAGGCATGAGAGAGAATACACGTCCTCAACAGAACACACTGGGTGTGGTGGATGGGACCAACCTCTTGAGATCCTTCCTCGCTCTGCACTACAGCTCATCTGAATTCTACACAGCCATTTTAAAATGTAAAATATACAACTGTCCTTGGAACGAGAGATTGCAACTCCTTTCCTCTTCCCTCATACCCAGAGTGACGGCTACTGGATCCCTAACACAGAAGTTACACTGGCAAACAACACCCTGTGGATCTATTACTACAAGCAAATGTGGAAGTCAGAGTAGATTTTTTCACACAGGTGTCTGTGTTGATGGTATTCCCAGTACACACACTGAAGATAAATACACAGACGACAACAGAACATACATACTTCTGGCTTTATTACCAGCATTTTTATTCATTAACTGTCAACCAGAGAGCCAAAAAAAGATAAGGATTTTCTGTTATTTATCTCACCTTGTATTCATGAAGTATCCTGTTTGTCCAATGAGGGGCTTTACTTTTTAGTTTAGTGATTGGTACTATAGATTTTAGATTTTCTTCACTAAGGGAAAAACAAAGCAGAAAAGAAGTTTTTCTTCAGTAAACAAAAGAGAAAAAACCAATGTCTGCCAGTTTGTATCTTCAAGCTACACGATGAGCAAACAGCACCTACACTGTCTTGTCTCATCAGGTAAGAAGTTTTCCTGAAATGTAAGCTAAGGCTTCTGAAGACACTGTGCCATTCTCAGCTTGTTAGTGGATGCAGCTCTGTTACACAGTGTCCCGTACCCAGACAACGGAGGGAGAGGAGATGCTCGCAGAAGAGCACAAGACTCTTTCCCTGGTTACAGACCAGTCTGGCGAATCCCACTTTGGAAGCCAAAATTGCATAGGAACAAGCAGTTACATCAGAATATCACATACTTGAAAAAGGTGGCAGCTTATAGATACCCTTCCCTTCACTGCTGTATTCAGTGCCACCAGGGACTTGGCCCAATTAACTGCCACATGGAAGTTTTATATCACATGGCATGGAAGCGAAGCGGTTTATATAAAAGTGCCTTTAAAAAAACCACAACCCAAACCACACAAAGCTGTTGTTTTCTAAACACTGAATGAAAGCCTTTACTAGTTTGCTTTCAAGCACAACTAAGATAAGTCTCCAAAACCTAGTGATAGCCATCTGTTCAGTCATTCTTAAACTCTGTTTCTCAGTAACTGCACATACGATCTACCCAGCAAAAGTCCTGCGCAGGACAGGATACTCTCGTACTAACAACAGCCTGGATATATTTTTGAAGTGGTTGATCTTTGAATAAACAGACCTGCGGTGCTGATTTGCCCCAGTGCGGGAAGGAGCACTGCGCTGCAGCCGCTGGGATCGGGCAGGGGTGGTTCCGTATTAAACCCAGCTGCCTTCAGCCACAGACCTTGCAGGCCAGCAGTCCCACCTACACCAGTTCTCCTTAGGCTCATCTACCAACTCTGTAACCAGAGGACAAGAGGGGTTAATGGTGGGACTGACTGAACAGCCCACCAAAAGGCAGGGGATTTTTGCCTGTCTTTCCCTTAGTTTGTCTGTCATGTTACAGCCTCTGCTCCTGACAGAAGGAAGAGGAAACATTGAATAAGCACAGTCAGCACAGCCAGCCCTTCCAGAGGCAGCCCCCAATCATGTCTCTGTTAGCTCTACCAGAAAATGCACCCTGATTTACTGATGGTGGAGAATACAGCCAAAAAAAAAAGCAAGCCAAGACAGCTCAGCTGGTGCTGTGAATGGCAAGAGGTGAGAAGCGTGGCAGCATTCCAGAAGGGCAGAGCTGCTGTTACGTGAATGAACCGAGAGGGAGATGGGGTGGGGGTGGAGGTGCACACACAGTAGAGAACTGGAATGCTGGTGTGCTTGGATACGGCTGCACGTGGGAGGAAAAAGCCATACCCAGAACAGCTCAAATACCCTATACCCTTGTACTGGCAAGCAGAGAGAAGGGGAGAGAGAAGCACTGTCTGGCAGAGCCCTGCTGGCGATCTGTTTCTGACCAGTTTAGTAGAGCAGTTCACATACAAACGAGAGAACAGAAACAGTTCTCTCTTCAAAGAGGGAAGACAGCCAGTCCCCAAGCTGGTCTCACTGGACGCAGTAGGAGGCTTCTTCACTGTCATCCAAAGTCTCAGTCCTGTCAAATCCTCCACTGGCATGAATACTGGTACTCATTTTGGTATTTCCTGTAGCTCAGTACAGACCTACAGAACACAGAACCTCCATCTCTCTCCCTGGGACTGCAGTAATTGAGGTTATTGTATTTTTCAGACTCCACATCCAGCTTCTATCATTGCTGAGTGTTACGCAATTAGTCTGAACTACAGAGCTCAGCGATGGATAAAAATAATAAATACACCATTCCCAGAATTTGAGAGTTCCATTGTAAGTGCCACCTAAAAATGCTTAATCTAAACCCATAATTTTTAAGTTTTTAAATATGCACACTTACTTTAGAAAGCCCTGTTTATGCTTCTTGCTCTCATAATTTCCATAGACTATTTGTAGAAGCAGACTTGCCAGTGTGATCAGCTTGGCATCGGGTGATGTATAGAAACCTTTCAGTAAATTATACCTGGCTTCATCAAAAAGGATAAGAATAGCCAATGGATCCTCAATCTGTTGAAAAGATTGAAGTAATATGATTTGTGAAAGAAAATGAGCTATAAATGCAATTTCTCACCAATTCAGAAACAGAAGACAAAGGTGTGATCCTGATTGAAGTATGCATCTTAGTAATGATTTGTGATAGAAAAAATGACATATTTCCACTGACTTAATTCAACACGTCACTGATCTCACACACTTACAAATTAAAGGTGACTAGCACACCATGCCCAAGCAAAAGGTTCACAGAAATACTGACAACTGTGGGGTCTTTTTTACCCATGAAACTATTTTGAATACATTTGAATAATCCCATTCAGAATCGACCAATTAAATACCTGAAAAATCACAGCACAAGGAAGACAAAGAAAATGGGGCAGGTTCCTAAAAGGAATAGGTCTGCTATATGGCAGACAGATAAACTGAGGCACGTGCACTTTTGAGAAACCAGACAGCTGGGAAGGTGAGAGAGAAGAGAGAAGGCAGGAAGGCGAGAAGGAAGGAGGAAACTGGAGACTCGAACTATTACAGAAAAGGAGAGGAGCAGTCCAGTTCAAAGAAGCTTGGAAATTACTGCAGCTGTTAAACACAGCAGATGTTGACAGTCACGGTGTTCTGACTCTGAACACGAATTCAGGCTATCGCTTCCAAGTACAGACCTTTTTTTCTATTTCCAGTGGAAGTCTCACATCCCTTCTCAGGAAAAGCTGTGAAGTTTCCCTTTGAGGATCCAAGTTCGTCAGCTCAGTGAATATTTCAGGCCAGTCTCTAATGTGCTGCAAAGGCTTGTGATATGGCTTCAGTTGGAGGCCTGAAAAATGACAGGTTTTTTTTTTTTTTTTAAGCAAACAAACAGGTGAGTTAGCAGCAAAGACTACAACAGCAAAGGCGCCCGGTAACAGTAAGGCAATCTGGACCAGCCCCATCTGCCTACGTGAAATACATCCTAGATGCCAGGTGATACAGGGTCAGACATACGGGGGGACCAAAATGATGGCTAAAATGCAGAATCCCTCTATAGCTCTGAAGGCAGGGTTTGGAAACATCAGACTGTAAAGGCTGGGAGTTGAGCCAGGACAGCTTAAGCAGAGGAAACAGGAAAACTGGTTTCAGTCCCTCTGCAAAAGATCTAAAGAGTGAGACCTACAGGGACTACAAAGTCTCTGGCAGGGGCACAGCATTTTAACAGACAGTCTAGACACCTGTTAATTACTAAAGGGCGGCTTTGAAAAGCTGACAGTTCAGAACTGTCAGAAAGCATGTTTCCTATTTTCCTATGAAAATACTGTTTTTCTCTAAAGGCAAGCGGAAATAAAAAACTGTGATAAACTCTCACGTACAACGATCTTCCTTGTTACTTACTGAGGTTCTCAGAGCAGATCCAGATAGTGAAGTACTGCTGGGTCTCTTGAGACAAACGCATCCCCTCCATTATCTGCTGTACAGTAGTATTGTTTCCATGTTTCAGCTCAACAGAGCGATATGACCCATCCATACGGTAAATTCGTGCCTTTTCATACTACACAAACATTTAAACATATGAAACAGAACTTGTTAAAATCCTTCCTGTTGGTGCTTCCGAAAAGAAAACCAATTTTACTATAATTCAACAATACCCATATTGTTGAGGAAAAGAGCATTGCACAACTCCTCATATTTACTATTTATCAAAATTGCTTTCATGTCTTGTGCATGTTCTTAAACTGTGCTTCTTTACCACAAGAACTCCAAGAAAGATCTTACTGAAATTTTGGAGACTTCACTTCTGTTGAACTCAAAGGCAAGGGGGCATTTAAAAGTTCCCAGCGCGATTTGGGCTCAGCTGCCTGGGCATATCCCAAAATGTCCACCTCGTTATTACTGGCCGGTTATGAATTATTCCCCTTACTAGTCTATACTAAAAAGACTTATTTTTCAGAGGGAAGTACTACCCTTTATACAGATCCTGGTACAGAAAGAATACAATCTAGCACTTCTATAATATTACTAAAAATACATCATTTTCCCTTCCAGAACCCCCATAGCTTTCACTGAATTGCACATGGGTCCAGAATATGCCTCCTGAAAGATGCACTGAAATGTGAATCAGATGCTTGGAGCATATACATACAAGTCACAAATCAATGAAACTTCCTTTCATCTCTCTAACAGGTTAAATGTTTCAGCTGCTTCAATAAAAAAGTTGCAGGAATTTGTTATTTCCCTTCTTCAAATCTACTTGGTTGTCAAGAACTGAGACACCAATCCTAAAAACTTCTGGAAGAAATAAAAAGAGTGGAAAATGGCAACTGACTGAAAATGAGGCTGGAACGGAAAACAAGGGTCTGTTTTTGCTGCAGTGGTCACTGTGAGTCCTACTGCAGTAACTTCTACCTTTTCTTATTTTAATGTATTAGTCCCACAGTAATAAGCGACAACATCACCTATGACGCTGTGAAAACCACTTGAAATGTGTGCATTAGTCTGTTAGTCATTAGACGCACACATGCCATTTAATGAGCTGCATAATAAAATCCCTAAAAGAAAGGAGGTAATATAGTTAATTATTTTGGGCATTTCATTCACTTAAAGAGTAAAATGAAGATACTTTAGAATCTTGAAAAACTGACACTTACTGCCACCCACAGGCAGAGATACAAGTTGCATCTGGTGTCAAAGAAACGAAAGTGGTTTATATCCTTTGGCTAGTTTTGAACCTACTTCAGGACGACAGGAATGGCAGGGTAAGTTTTGTTTACTATCCTAGCTAGATGCCCTCTGCCCGCTAGGGAAGCCTATGCTGAGCTGCAGCCCGTTCCACGAAGCCGGCGTGTAGCCAGCTGATGGCTCCTGTTTGTGGACATGCGAGGCATAAGGCAAGCAGTGGCTCCGTGACCAAAAGCAGACATAAAATGGGCAGCTAATGATCATGCTCCTACAAGTAATAAAAACATCACATCTAATTCTGGCATGTATTTCTTGAGCCATAAATACAGACAGAAACGTTTAAAGAGACAAAATGTCAGTTTTTCAATGTTTACACTAAGAATTTCAGTATACTGCGCACTTCCAGTAACAGCTGTAGGTGAGCCTAGCTCTTCTACAGCTTTATGTGTAAACTCAATAGAAACTTTAAACTACTTAGAAAATAAACTCATACGGGTTTATTTATGGCTTCCTTCAGCAGTTTTGCAGTTTCTTCCCACTCATTCTGCTTGTTCTCTTCACAGACATTCAGTGGAGATCTTCCTTGCTGATCGGTAATGTGCTATAAACAAACAGAAACACTGATAGCACATTGTTGTCACTGGAGACAGGTAAACATTTCCACGTTTTTTGATATAATGAACCCCCCCCCAAAAAAAACAAAAAAACCCACTAGAGGTTATGAAAAATATTGAACTGTTTTTTGGTAAGCTCTAACAGGATCGTTGTGCTTACACACTGTGATCTGGACACAAAGTATTTCACACGCACAAGCTAGAAACTGTTGCTGAAACTGCTATTTCTATACACAAACAGAACTTACTCTGTCAATTTCTGGATGATTTAGTAGAATTTGTACTATTTCAGCATGCCCACCTCCAGCAGCAAAATGAAGAGGAGAGCTAAGTTGGCCATTCAAAAGATTTGGATTGCATCTCCCTTTCTCCAACAGCATTCGAGTGGCTTCAACTTTTCCATACCTGCAGACAGGTTTAGAGCAGAACAGACATAGCAAACATGAGATAAAACCTTTTTCAGATAGTCCTAAATACAGAAAAGTTTTTAGTTTTGAAATGACACCAAAGACAATGGAACATTAACAAGTTTGTAGAAATTAGTACCAGTTCTGCACTTGTTTGGTAACTATCGATCTCGTATCTATTTATTGGATCAATTATAGACCAGTTGAACCTTGCTTTGAATTAACTTAGTTGTGGCAATTCAGTCATGGCAAAACTGAGTTCCAGCCTCACCTGAAAAAAGATTTTAAAAATCTGTGTGAGAAACAGACTCAAGCTTCTTATTGTCATGCAGATGGATCCTGAGGACTCACACTGGTAACTAGCAAGTCTTCCACATACTGTTTATGCAAACTTTCTGACAAACAATAAAGATAGATTTTTTTTATATCCAAATTTGATTTTCATATTATTCATATCATCAGACACCACTGTAAATACAGCAGACTGAAGACAAAACAAGAACTGAGGAAAGCTCTCCAGCACTTACAGAAGAAATCATCACAGAGCTACAGTCAGACAAGCTGACCTCTGTAGATCCCCCAGTTCAGCTTCCCACTCAGTGCGTGGCTACCACCAAACTGCTCCGTCAGCATCAAACTGCTCACAGCCGTCAACCAAGACTGTCAAAGTTACCACGCTAAACTGCACCCAGTATCTCCAGCAAGAATTAGAACAGCTGCTTCAGGACAGAGGTAAGAGGCAACAGATAAAACGTCTGATGACATGATCATGATGACATGATCTGCATGCCTGGTCACCTCTGAAACCGTTCAGATTGAAATGACCTCAAAACTCACAGCAATCTTTCCCTTGTCAGAAGGTTAACACTAACATATATTGAGGTCAAAGTATAAAAAGTCTAGAGTTTCTTCTATTTCTCATTTCTGAGTGTGCACAATAAATTACACAAATGATTAGTGAACCACGGCAGCACGTACGCACTTGATTGGAAAAACTATTAATCTGACTCACCAACATGCATAGTGGATAGGTGCCCAGTGGTCACTATCTAACTGATTCACAGAAAACTTTTTATCCAGAAGGTGGCTTAGTAAATCAGAGTCGCCTTCACAAGCACTGCGGTGAAGAGGGAAATCATCTACCCACTGGTGTTCCCTAGGAATTAAAAGAGGAAACAGGGGGAAAATACAGCTCAGAATTTCAATAGTTGAGAACATCGGCTCTTTTTAAATTACTGACATTGCACTAACTGCAAATCTACATGAAGAACACAACTGAAGCTCGTGAATCTAAGATGTGCCAGCTTTCACACTAGTATTTTCCTCATGCAGCAGTCGAGCCACAGCTGTATTCGTTATGCTGAGACACGCTTCCCCAATGTTTGTCATCGAAACCTTTCTTGATCTGTCCTTTAATTGCTGCCCTTCAGTAGAGATTTCAAACAGAATTTTTATAAAATATGTATAGATACAGTAAACCCCTGAAGTAAGAGCCATCTCATTCTGGCCACATCTGCCAAGTACTACTGTAATATAATTGGAAAACCCCATCCATTAATGAAAAAGGAATGTAACGTAATACTTGTCCTCTGTGACACTGCTCATGCTACGTTGCCACTTCTCTCTTTTAGGAATCTGAATCTTGGAATAGTCTGGGGCTCCAAGGCCAAAGTATGGATTTATTACCACTTTGTCAACCTGCAAAAACATAATTTAAACACAACTGAAAAAAATATCCCACTGAGATTTGGCCAAACAAGCCCCCATCCAGGCCAGGTATTCTCTTACGTTATGACAGTAACATCTTATAATTGAAGTGAACGATGTTCAAATGGGAGGATTTGAAAAACCATTTAGCAGTAAGTGTGCAAGGAAGAAATCCAATTATATTAAACATAAAGCATATGTTTATGTTTAATAAATATCATATCAAACAAATTAACTGTAAAATGAATATCAGGGTATGTTTCACAAATATAAAATGAAAGTGTAATTCTTACCCTATTGGTATACTGAAGGTCAGATCCAAACAAAGGATTATAGATACACATATCTGCTTTCTCCAACGCCAGCATTTTACTCTTTATTTCCAGGGCAGTATAGCCCATGTGTAGGGAGCTCTCTGTCTGACCAGGTTCTATAGCATAGGCAGGGTTTATTACATTTGTTTTAATTCTCTCAAGAGGAGATGGTCTGAATAAAGCTGGGATGGAGTGCGACTGGGTGTGCCGTTCATCCAACCACCTGCAGAGGACAACGGCCACATAATTCATTTTCAGGTACCAAAGGGCTATTGTCATCATGCCCATCCGCTATTTTGTTTGATCAAGGGTTGCATGTATGATAATAACGCATTTTAATTAAAAAAAAAAAAAAACACGTTATAATGTGCACAGCCAATTTTATAACATGAAATTAATCCCCAGCTGTGAAATTTTTAACCAAATATAGTTAAACAAATGTACTTGCTCAAACACGTTTCCTGCAGATGCAAATTTTCAAAGAGAAGGAAATTATAAACTAAGGTAACAGTGGTTATAGCCAAAACGCTTAACCACACTGACGCGTCACCAGGTTGTTTACTTTCAGTTTATCTGCATTACTACTCTCAACGTACAAATTCTGAAACTTAAAGCAGTTGAGTTTCAACATCTTTGCTGACTTAAGCCTTCTAACTCATGCGTTTCATTAGGAAGAGATGGGAAAAGGCAAAAAATCACAAAGTCCGGTTTCCGAACCACCACGTCTCTTTCCTGTAGGCCACCACCCGCCTTTTCACACAGCTGTGCTGACAGTCACTCTGACCTGCAACTGTACTGACAGCAGAGAAGGTCTTTAGAGCCAAAACAATAAAAAAAGCCAGGGCTTTTGAGACCAAAAAACTGCTCACGTATTCAACTTTCAAATTACTATAAATCTGCCTAAACAACTAGTCACCTTTCTGAAAGTTAATCCCCTACTGCAAATAAATGTGTATGGCTGGGGAAGAGGGACTCCCTTTCTAAAGGGAGGTCCAATTTAAACTCAAATCTTAATGGTATTCAATCACCAGGATATTTTTACTACACTCTGGCAAATACTTTTAAAGATGACAATTATGTCACTTATAGAAGAGTAATCATTATTATTTTATATGGTTTTACAAAATATTCACTGTGAGCAAGAGCTTTCAAAAAGCTGCCTGATTCAACCTGCAGGAACCTACTGATTCAGGAAAGCACACCGTTCTTGAGTGTGCAAAAAGATTTGAAGAAAGATTCAGAAATCTGTTGTCAAGGTTTCAGTTTCACATAAACATGAAGAAAATAACATGGTACCACAACAATTTCCTTCCTCATCATGAAAATACTATAGAAACATGTGTTACATCTATAAATGATCTTGTTTAATTTCTATTTTAATATTTCTTTACTGATGCCATTTCTTACTTATCCAAGGCAATTAACATTCTTGCAGTAAGCGTAGCAAAATGGGTGCTGGATTCACTGCAGACTCTCATGATGTCTTGTAAACAGTAGAACACAGGGCATCCAGGACTGTATGCGTATTTTGTATTATCTAAAAAGGAAACAAACACTGAAGACACACTGATGAGAAGAATCCTATTTTTCTCTTCCGCATCTTTTGTAGCTACACGTTCCTAACTAGCGGAGAGTGTACTCCAACCTCAGGGTAGAGTAACTTCATTTTTTCCAAAGGACACTTGACAGAAATTACACACAATCCTTACGTAACAACTCACAACTCAACAGAGTAGCCTTAAAAACTTTAAAGTGTCCAGTTACTATGTCATCAGTGTGACCAGCTTCATCTGAGGAATTAACATTAAATGTCTACTCTTGCCAGAAAAAAACAGGACTTGGGACTAGAAGAGGGATTTATTGCTACTGGTAACTCCACAAGGTGATTTATTTCATAGCTTTTATCCTTAAGGCACATCAGTGAGGCAAAAATGAAGGAGTTTCCCCCAAAACACACAGACGTTTATTTCAGGCTGTTTTTTAAAAATACTTTCCCAGCAAGCAATTCACTGTCCCTTCTAAAGACCTTTTTTTCACCATTCCTTATTCAAGCAAAATTGTTTACAGACTTCAATAAGCATCCTTCTTGGAGTAAAGACAGACATCCTATCCAGTTCAGCGTCCTTACATTTGGATTCAGTGAAGTCTGTACAAGTTAATATGTGTGTTTTGAAATATAACCAGGTGAACAAATACAGCTTAAAACAGAAGTGGTTCATCGATACAGAAACAAAGGCAATACGTTAAAACCAAAGTTTTTTCCTTAAAGCAACTTTTTCAAGTTTGAAAGCATTCAGAGAGATTGCACCTGAAGGCAACTCTTCGTGTTTCAATACGGAAAAAGCTATATAACATATTCATAAAACTTTTTAATAAACTCTCAACTAAACTGCTGAAATGGATACAACTTCAGTAATTACGCTCAACGTTACCTTTCACAACAGTCGGAACAACATAAAGCGATGCCTCCTGGCCTGCCTTCTCTCCATCAAGAGGAAATTTCTTCATTAACACTACACGCTTTCCTAGCACAGTATTAAAAAAAGCCAAAATAATTAACTCGCCAACAAAACAAATCCACAAACCAACAGCAATCTAGAATTGGTTACCTGAAAGCTTACTAGACTCAATCTTGCTAATTTCTAGGAAGAAAAAAATANCGTGTATACCCATTAACATGAAAAATGACACGACTGTACCCCTTTTTTCATAGCAACTTCCCTATATCCCTGATTTCTTTGCAGTCTGCACCCCTCAAACCACCTATCTTTAACTTAAACAAGATTCTTTTTGAAATAGGAAAGCACAGCAGCATGCTGTATTCCACATTAGGGTGAATGCTTTCTGCATATAGTGGCACGGCAGTATTTTCCATGTTATCCTCCCTTCTGCCCTTAGAAAATCTAGCATTTTGTTTGCTTTGCTGACCTCTGTTGTGTAGTTTAGCAGTGGCCATGCTAACCTTTGTGTATTAATGTTTGGATATTCTGAGAGTCAACTTAAAACTCTCTGAACTGTGTAAGGAACACATGTTTTGTTTTCACTAGGCATTCCTCAGTACATATCAATGCTATTATGTGTGTTCCTTCATGTTTGTTACTTGGCTGGATTTGTTAAGTGCCCCCAACTCCAGTTACTGCCACCCCAACATTCTACCATGGACTGTTAGCACTGCGTTGTCTTGGCTGCGCTGACAACCTCCCCACTATAGCCTTACTTACAAAGCAGAGAGGAGGTACGCAGGGGAAAAAAAAGTGCTTTAGTCAGTATAGTTTAGACCAAACTGAAAGTGCAACATGCTGGATAAACAATTTTTTTGTCAGCACAGGCGTGAGGCCGTTTGCTAGACCAGCTACACAAGAACAACGTAAAAGACGACGCGCTAATGAAATTATATGTGATAGTTGTGCCAGAAATATTTTCACATAGATACCATCTCCTGAACAGTGCTGACTTCAGAAGGAACCAATTCGCTAGTTCTAGCCAAGATTTAGCTGAAATTAGTGATAAAAAAAGCCACTTCAAAACTGGTTTACCAGAAATTTAGCTGTAAATCTCAACCTGAGTTTCACTTAATAAGAACATCTTACTAAACATTTGATACAGGTGGAAGGTAAAGGGAAACAAAGGTGAGTTAAAGGGTTTAGCTGTGCACTTTTCTGATGAACCTCAAAACATACCTTCTTTTTTAAAACTCCTTTCTTTCTTTTGCACAACCTTTCCATACCCACTTAACTTAGAAAATATTTTTATAGAGCTATCAACAACAAATCAATTAAAATCTTTTTACCTTTAATCCCCTGATTGGCTGGTGAAATTGGTTTAGTGGCTTCTAACACATAATCCAAGATGCTCTGGGTTATCTCAGTGCCTCCCTGCAGTTTAGTTTCCAGCAAAACTTTCTTTCTCTTTTTCTTCTGGCCTTCAATAGGAACTTCAAGCAACAAAATCTTTCAAACAATAAGGAAACCAAAGGAGTTTAAGCACAACTGAAACAAGCACAGAGGTTTAGAGTTTTTTTAATTTATTGTACCACTGTAAAGACAGCGACAAAATTCATGAA
Source organism: Pedionomus torquatus (assembly GCA_013398155.1). Taxonomy (NCBI): domain Eukaryota; kingdom Metazoa; phylum Chordata; class Aves; order Charadriiformes; family Pedionomidae; genus Pedionomus; species Pedionomus torquatus. The sequence goes on from VZRU01012791.1 coordinate 132,380, forward strand.
GCACTGAATGTGGAGGAGTAGGATGATGAAGTCAGAACGTCCTCCGTAACAGTAAGGTTAATGAGAAAAAGACAAGGCTGCAGCTCGGTGCTGAGCAGCGCGCAGGGCAAGAGGCCCTGAAATGAAGCACAAAGATTTACAAACCCATGGTGGTCAGACACCAAAAGGACAGGGCAATGCACAGCAGGTACACGACATACCCAGACGTTATTTTAGCAGTCTTACTGTCAGACTTTTCTATTTGCCTTATTATATAGTTACGAGAAATTATTTCCTAAAAATTACTAAATAAAAAAAATGAAATTGTTTTACTTCGTAGGATTTAGCTCGATATTCCCGAGAATTCAGGCTCGCAGTATTTTTTGGACGAATCACAGCAACAAAGGCATCTCCAATGCTTTCTGGGTTTCCCATCTCTCCTTCTTATTTTATCACTGGAAACAATGAATAAACAGGAAACAAAGGTTCAGTTTAAAAAAAACCAAACCAAGCAAACAAACAAAAAAATCCCTCACCAGCAGCTAAACTTCAGGATGCACTAACTGTTCTGCTTCCTCTTCATGAAAGGAGAAAACCCTACATCGCCTAGATTTAATACGATAATCTTGTTCACTGACCCACTTTGAAAATATTTTTTTCTACTTTGTAAGTATCTTCACCATTTGCAAGCCAGACAAGAGGCCAAAGAATTTTAGGACTCCGACAGATCCATGAAATTACGAAAGAAAACCATTCTAAAGTGGTAAATACTGTAATTTATAAAATGTGCTGGGACTAAATCCTGTATTTCTATGAGTTCCACAGGGATTTCAAGAAAACACCTAATTTTCCTTGCCCCGACCCCCGACAGTAAAACACAGTCTTGCCTGGAGCCCAAACAACAACACTGATAAACTACAACAGGGATTCAATTAATTAGTTTACTTCTGTGGGGCTGCAAACCGGTGCCCAATTCACTCAAGCACAGAGCTTCTCAAAGGAGCACGTCTTCAGTTCTTGCAAAAAGCAGACAGAGGCCTTCAGATTTAAGATAACACTTTGCTTACCCTCCTGTTCAATCCCAAGTGACAATCCCTACAATCGCAAGGTGCATGGAAGCGACGGGGCTAACCCACTTCCCATACTGGCGCTAAGAAGGTCGTGCCCGGCCGCTGGCACTTCCAGGGGGTCGCGTTCTTCATGGGCAACCGACCCGCTCTGTTCCACGCCACCTGCAAGCACGCTATTTGCGCAGGTCAGTCCCCCCACAAGGATTTTTAACGTTACCGTTTCCAGCCTCTTCTAGGAGAAATGCAGGTCTTCAATTCCCAGGCCCTCCGTCCAGCATTTTTGCCGGGAACAGAGTACCTGAAAACAGTGGAAAAAACCCAACGTAAACAACAGCACGCGCGTTTTTGCCTGAAGATAAAGGCACTAGTTGGGTGGTTCAATGGCAGTACCCGAACGGGCACGTCCAACAGGGGCGGCAGCAGCACGAAACGTCAAATAAGCGACGGCGCCCGCAGGAGCTCGACGGCCCGCAAGGAGCGAGCGACGAGCGCCCCTCGGGCTGCGCC
>VZRU01012791.1:134888-207211 GCA_013398155.1 Pedionomus torquatus
GAGCCGCGGGGCGAGCGGACCCTCCGGCGTGCGGAGCGGTGGGCTCTGTCCCGGCAGGGAAAGCGGCTCTGGCCACGGGCTGGGTTTATGTAAGCAGCGAGCGTGTCGGGACGCGTGCTGGAAACGGAGCGGCTGCAGGAACGAACCTTGGTAGCGGTGACTGTTGGCTCTGGCCAGGTTTATTTATTTATTTATTTATTTACAGTTCAGGTGTGCGGAGTCGCAGAACCATCTGTTGTGTGCGGGGTCCCTCCCGCATTACCGACTGCTGTGCTTGCGCCTCTGAGTTCAGTTCTGTGCTTGGCAGCTCCAGAAAGGGAGTTGTAGTCGTGGTGATGCCAGTACGTTCCCAACAGAGAGACCGCTTTTGTATAAGTTATTAGCTGTGGAGCTGAGCAGTGAGGAGGGACTGTGCCTTCCTTACACGGAGGGTGTTTTTATCCCTACTTGCATCTCTTTGGCTTTTAAATACGAGGTGTGGTGGATTGATCTCTCTTGGTTGCAGGTTAAAAATCATCATCTTCCTTGGGGGGAGAAATGTAGTCACATGGAAGACAACTGCATTTTTCAGCTTCAGAACATGTGGTTTATTTAGTTGGGGTACGTATACAGAAGTGAAGCGGTAGAATTTATAGCAACGTTGTTGGAAGTTTGGTGTTTTTTTCCTGGACACGTAACAAGTAAACAACTGTCTTCAAGTTAAGAGACCAAATTATAGAAGAGACATCTGGAACCTTTAATTCCAAGACTTTCTGTGCTCTTGTACTGAAGCGGTTTCTTATTTAACAATTAATTTTTAAACAAAAGAACAAAATAATAATACATTATTCCTGGGTAAAAATACTACTGTGAATCTGCTAAAAAAATAAACAGCATCAGTGGTGCTCTGTCTTCATATAGATATGCCTGAGCAGAATATTGTGAATGAAAATTAATTAATAAAAAATATGAAAAAGAACAACAGAGAAATTATCATAATAACGATAGCATCATTAGCCAAAAGGAAAAAAATTAATCAAGTAAGTTTTATGCAGTGCCTCTGACTTTTACTTGTGCCACGTCTAGGGAAGACTAGATAAGTACATGATGAGGCTTATTGAAAAAAGATGGAGTTTCTTAAGCAGAGTTATGTATTGTGCATAAGTTTATGTGTGAGTGTTTTTCAGTAGAACAGTTACAGAAAAATGATTTTGGAAAACGTTTAAAAACCACCTTCGTTCACCTCGTTAACACTATGGCTGATTTAGTCTGTCCTGGGCAGTTTCTCACCCACTGGTTTGCGACACCTCTGCTGTGTGTGATTAGCACTACGTTGCTTTTTGTTTCAGTAATAGAGCTTTTGAATCATTAACTAATTCAGCTAGCAGGATTTGTGTCGATTTTTGGTTTGGGGATGTGCTGTGTTATTTTTTCAGTGGGTGGAAGTTTTGGGGGGGGGTTCTTTTTTTTTTTTTTTTGTTGTTGTTGTTTTATGTATGTGTCGGTTTGGTGGGTTTGTTGTTCAGGTGGTTTTGTTTTCATTTTGGTGTTTAGGTGTCATATAGTTACCATTACCTGACTAGTTAATTAACACCTTGGAATCTGAACACTTGAAGTTGCTCTCTGCAGTTGTCGCTACTAGTTTTCTCACCTTTGCTAAGGTGACTCATGCCAGTAAGAAAAAAAAATTGAGAAAATGGAGGTTAGAAACACATGTGCCAATCTAATCACAGTGCTGTATTTGTATAATTGATAATGATACCTGGCAAAGAGACCTCTGTTTTGCTTGAAGAGCACCCCCGTGGAAACTCTGAAATGATCAGACCGACAGAGAAAGTTGTGTTTTCAACAGCAGGATCATCAGACAAGGCTTTTACTGCGTTCCCTCCCTTCTCTCTAAATATCTGCCACATACTTTTCCACGGAGCGTTACTGAAATGGCACATGCGTGTGACAGCATTGTCTGTAGTTGCTCTTGTGACTGTTCTTGTTCAGCTCTGTACTGACAAGGAAGATGAGGAGCCGGAATGAAATCTGTAACTTCATGCTGGTGCCTCAACTTGTGCCTAGGAATCAGTGTTTGCCCACAGCCCGCAGTACAGTAACGTAGTTCTTGGACAATAAATTAATGTAGTTCAAATATTACATGGTTACAGCTGAGGTAGCGTATTATTAATTAAATATGAAGTAGTCGTCAGGTGTGGCCTTCTCTATTGGAGAAAACTTCATTAAATCTCTTGGGGATTTTCCCTACTGAAGGGAGTTTCCCAGTGGTTTGTGCCTACCCTTTTGTCATCCGGCAGAAGGTACAGGACGTGTGACACGGAGGATTCCCTGTGCTCTCCCCACCTGGCTGAACTCGGTGACTTAGGGGGTAGGGGACGACAGGGACAAGCTCCTGCCTGGCGCAGCAGGCACGTCGCTCTGTGGCTGCTCCAGCTTCCCGGGTGCCCTTGAATGACAGGTGTGGGGCTCTGCAAGTGGCACCAAACAGTGACAAGGATGGTGGTTCGTCTGGCTTGGAGGTGTCACTGAGGTTGAGTCAAGCTACACCCTGTGTCAAAACTCATCCCATAAAGAGAAAAAGGAATGGAAGCCCCAGTATACAGATTGGACCCGCTTCTTAGGGTGGTTGCTGCCTCCCTGGTGCCTGGGTTAAAGGTGTGAAGAGAAAGCTCCTGGTGTGGGCACGGCAGATTGATTTGATAATCCATTATTGATTTGATAATCCATTATTGATTTCTCAGGTGTGCAGTGATGAAACTGCAAAAAGAAGTCTCAAGGCAATCAAGAGAGACTTCAGGGCCTTGGGACAGCTGGTTAAGGGATCGGGAACACAAGCGGTGCTCTCCTCTGTCCTTTCAGTTGCAGGGAATGATGAGCGAATAGACAGGAGCACCCAATGGATCAATACCTGGCTCTGAGCACAGTGTCCCTGGCAGAATTTTGGGGATTTGATCGTGGGTCTGTTTATACAATATTAGGTCTGCTGGCACCATGTGGGGTGCACCTGTCTCAAAGAGCGGAAAGAACCATTGCGCACCAGTTAGCAGAGCTCACTGAAAGAGCTTCAACCTGGATTTGAAGGGGGAGAGGGATAAACCTAGGCTCACTGGGGACAAGCCTGGGGCTGGGCACACCAGTGTCTGAAGGATGGCGTGCTACTGAAATCCTTTGGTCTGCCATCTCGATGGAGCTAGGGGATGGAAATCCATGCAGCAGCAAAGATGCGAGGTCAGCGATGTGTTTGGTAAGCACAGAAGTGCCTGAGCTGCTCAGTAGCCCAGCTGAAGTGCATCTACAGCAACACGTGCAGTGTGGGCAACAGGAGGAGCTGGAAGCCGTTGTGCAGCAGGAAACTATGATACAGCTGCCATCACAGAAATGAGGTGGGAGGACTCGCACAACTGTACTGCTGCAGTGGATGCTGTAAACTCTTCAGAAGTGACAGGCGAGGAAGGAGGAGAGGCCGTGGGGTAACCCGGTACATTAGGGAGAGTTTTTATCATCTAGAACTTAATGATGGTGATGATAGGGTTGGGTGTTTATGGGTAAGAATCTGGGGGAAGGCCAACTAGATGGATCTCACAGTGGGAGTCTGTTGCAGACCACACAACCAGGATGAAGAGGCAGATGAAATACTCTATAAGCAGCTGGGAGAAGTCTCACAATTGCTAGTCCTTGTTCTTGTGGGGGACTTCAACGTAACAGATGTCTGCTGGAAATACAATACAGCAGAGAGGAAACTGCCTCAGAAGTTCCTGACTGTGCTGAGGATGACTTCCTGACACGGCTGTTGAGGGAAAGCGCCCCGTTGGACCTGCTGTTTGTGCACAGAGAAGTTCTTGTGGGTGATACGATGGTGGGAGGCCATCCTGGGCATAGCGATTACAGAATGATTATGAAAGTTTTTGTTTCTCAGAGAAGTAAGGAGGGGTGGTCAGCAGAACTGCCACCTTGGAGTTGGGCCTGTTTAAGGGACTGGTTGGCAGCATCCCTTGGGAGGCAGTCCTGAAGGGCAGAGGAGTTCAGGAAGGCTGGGTGTTTCTAATAGGAATTTTGAAGGCAAAGTTAAAAGAGCTATATTTCTATCAAAGCTGTTGTGTAGAAACTCAACATTTTACTGTATTAAAAAGCAAGAGCGTGTTTTTTAAGGTGCACAGATGAAGCATTGATAATGATAATTTAAATATTTCCTGTTACGAATCAACCTTTGGAGAAATAGCTAAAAATTACGAGAATAGACCACGATATATACTTGTCAATGTTTTTGCGCTACCTTTATATTAAATACTAGTTCTATTAAAATCTATCATAGAGTTAAGAATATGAATTTCAGGGCCATTGTCATTTACTAATGAACTCTTCTCTGTAGTAAGGGTTTGATTGTTACTGTACTGCTTTGTATGCAGTTGAGTATTTTTCTTTGTATTATGTGCTATGTGGGTAAGATACAACAATAGTGTATGCATGGCTGGATGCACATCAGGACTAATTCACAGCAGGAGCAACCTATGAATGCTGTTGCGGTATTTTCCTTGTAAATGTTCTTTTTCTTATTACATTTTCTGTGTAAATTTACTTGCATAATTGTGACTTCTTTAAGATATTTTTTTTCTTTATGTCCAGGTGGCTCTGCTGTGCTGTAGATCTCTAGATGGCTGAGAGACAAGCAAATGTGTTAATTTCCTCTTAACTTTCCATTATGCTGAAAAACTACGGTTAGACAGGTAGAAATGTCCTGGCAGCATAGCGCCCGGAAGATTTCTTGTTAGTCGATCAAAATGTTGAATTTCATCGTTGTCTTGAAGAATCTGCCAAAGTGTGTAGCTACTAAACTATGAAGACTGAGGTTTCAGCTGTGCTAGTACTGCAGGTCATACATTTTAACCTTGTAAAGAACTTTCTGAGTGATGCGGTTAAAATAGTCGAAGCTATCTCTGTACCCTTAAGGTGAGGATTTTGATATTTCAAAGTTCAGATCTTGAGACACAGCTATATAGCAGACTTCTTGATAGCAGAACTTCAGGAATGATCCCACACATCTGTTCTGTAGAAGCAGTTCTACTGCAAAATTGTAATACCGGATAATTAGGCCTGTGCAGCATTGTGTGTTATACACAATTCTAAGATAAAACATAGACTCTTGGAATGCTCCAGTTACTTGTGTTTTCTGAAGGGTTGTGCATGGAGGTAGGCAGCCTGTGGTGCAGAGGTGTTCTAACAGCTCTACCTTATTGCCATACAGCCATACCGTGACTCTTAATTTAGGGCCTTTTCCCTGACTTCTGGAGGGTTACTGACACAGATGCTGTATGTATTTAGTTCTCCTTGTGTAGAAGGATGTGTTGGAGAGAAATCTTTTGCTGGAGATATTTTAATGAGTCGCCAAGCTTGACTGCCCATTAAAAAAAATACTGGAGAGGCTTTATATAGTGGCTTGTGTATTGAAATACAAGTTCTTTGTAACATCCCACTTACCAACCTGTTAATTTGTTAAAATTAAACTGCTTGGAAGTCCTTTAACCTTTTCAGGACATGATAATTAGTATTCAGTACGATTAAGTAGCGCAGTTTTGCATTTATTATCTTCATTAACTACTTGGATGAGGCGACAGGATGCACAACCAGCAAGCTTGCTGATGACAGCAGGGCTGCTCTTCTGAGGGGCCTCCGTGGGCTGAAGTGGGCTGCCAAGGTCTTCATGGTGTCCAACAAAGAGTATGGAAATTGCAGCAGAATACCCCTACTCGGTAGTACGGGCTGGGAACCGGTGGCTAGGAAGCAGCCTTGCGGCAGACGGCATCCCTCTCCTGATGGACGCTGAACACGAGTCAGCAGCGTGCCTTTCCTCGGTGAGAACAAAGTGAGCATGTCTGTCAGCTTGGCGTTTGTGCCATGGCAGCTGAAACTGTGTCTGTTTTTGTGCTCCCCAATATAGGAGGGACGCTAACATTCAGGAGTAGTCCCGAATGGCAGAAGACTGCCAAAAAAATTACGGGACGGGAGCATGTAACTTATAAAGAGAAGCTGGAAGAGCTGGGTGTCCTTAGTGTTCAGAGAAGACTATGGGGAGGATCTTGTTTTCAATAAAAGGGAGGGTACGGAGAAGAAACAGACTCTTCTTGGAGGAGCTACATGATAGGGCCAGAGGCAACAGAAAACATTCCAGCAAGGGATGTTTCAATAGACATTAGGAAAAGGTTTACGCCATGAGGGCGGTCAAATGCCAGGACAGGTTGCCCAGAGAGGCTGTAGGATCTCTTGGTGATACTCTGAACTGAATGGACAGTGGCCTTCAGCAGCCTTTTGAGATTGCCCTGGGTAGAGAATTGAAGCAGTTGACCTCCAGAGGTTCCTTCCAAGGTAAACAGGTGCTTGCCGCATGGGTGACACGGTTGCACAACCAACCGTTTCCTCCCTGCTCTGTGTGCCACTGGTTCTGGCCCGGCTGCAGTGTGGGGCCCAGAGAGCGGTGGAGCTTTGAAGAAGAGAACAACATGATTATCTTACGTAAATTCTACTAGACAGCTCAAAGACTGTTTTTTTAACCTGACTTATGCATAGTCAAAGATTTGAAGCGATTAGTGCTTTGCATTATCTCATGTGTCTGTAACGCAATAGACTAATCCTGAAGAAGGTGGGGGGTTTTCCAGGATTTTGTATCTTTTCATAACATTGGGGTTTGAGTTTTTCCTGTAATATGACTTAACAATTTTTTTCCTGCTGTGTAGTAGTAGCCTGATTTCTTGTGCATCCTTTCAGGTCGTGAAATGAATGTGTAACTCTAACTGGAATACAGGCTTGTTCTGGTTTTATTTGTTTGTGGAGGTTGGGGTTGGTTTCGTTTGTGTTTTTTCAGATTCATAATTCCGGACACTCTCATAAGCAAGTTGTCTGAGGTTTATACTTAATTACTTAATAAATTAATAGAAAAGTGAAATTCATTTCTTTGGAATGGAAGTTAGACAAGCAGCATGCTCTAGTATAAAATACTTTGATGTAGTTTTGCTCTCTGTCACCCTGGATTTTATTACGATATAAAACAAGGAAATCTGACTACAACAGGTGCATAATTCTGTTGTGAAGGCAGTGTAAAGTGCCCGCTGGTTTGGTCTTCATTTCACAGAAAGCCCCTTTAAGCTCAGTCTCGCTGAGTGCAGCTCAGCAGTCCCTTTGGTTCCTGCATGTATTCCTGTTATGAATACAGCTGAGGAATCAGGGTGGAGAACCAGAGTTTTAAAATCGATCTTTAAGAAGATGATCAGGTAATTTTAGTTGGGGTTTTGTTGGGGTTTTTTTGGTGTTTTATTCTCAGCACTTCTGATTTAGCTAATTGTATGGTTTTCTAAGAAGAGATTGAGTCAAGTTTCTCCTAAAGTAGTAGTAAGCCTTAAAAGTATGCTTGATTGCTTTCAGTTTTGTGGGCTGTGGTGTCAGGGGAGCCATGCTGAGTTACTAATAACCATGTTTTCCATTATTTTGCAAATATACAAAGATTTTCAATTTTACCATCTCCTTATGAGGGAAGAAATCCTAAACCCTGTCAAATCATGTGTTTCCTGGGAATAATTGCTGTATCAATTACTGTCTGGTTCTGCTAGAAATTGTGTATTTTCTGGGTGTCTTCAGCGTGTTTTAGCTCCTTCAAAGTAACGATGATGTGCAGATCAAAGCAGACTGGGTTAGTTAGCTAAATGGCATTGTTCAAAAAACAATTCAAAAAACAAAGACTTAAAACCTCAGTATGAACTTTGAACAAAAAAATATTCCCGAACCAGTCTGCCTGCAGCTTACTGTGAAAATAAATCCTGTCACATTCCTAAAGCCAGCCAGTCCACCCTAATGGTGCCTGGTTTAGCTATTGTCTACTTTATTTTCCCCAGGAGTGGCTGGGTCTGCTAACTGACTCTGTTGGGTGGTTCCTGTTGTCCTTTCCAGAGTGCCCACCCAGCTGCTGTATTCTGGCACCCAAGACATGTTCTGATAGAGTCGTTCTGTGTTGTGGCTGCAGCTCCCTACAGTCGAGGATGCTTCTGATAAAGACTCGTTTCCTTTGCTATTTAAATGTGTTACATTCTTAAAAGTGGAAGGGACTGTGAAATTTGCCTACGTAGAATTGAAGACCTAAGAGCAGGGTTCTGTTTGCAGGATGGATTCAATGGGATATGAATGTAAAATGCAAGTTTTGGGCTTTTTTAAAATACGGTTTGCAGTTGTAATTGCTTAAGGAAATAAGATTTCCACGTTATGCAGACACTCAATCCTGAAAATGAGCAAGCTATTGCATAGGTGGGTTAAGTGCCTTTTAGAGGAGATGGTTCCAGCATTCTTGGTTCCTGGAACATTCCAGCCTCTTGCCCTTCTGCTGCAATATGATACACTTTCATACAAGCCACCATGTGAAAAGGGAGACTTTTACAATTTTCTCATCTCTTTATAGAGGTATATTTTTGTTACAGTATATTGTTAGCCATGACTGTTCCTTAAGCCATTAGGTGCTTGCTTTAGAGATGCTTCTTTTACTGAAAACCAAATACTATTCCATTTCTCTCACTTGTTGTATATTGCCCTTTTTTTTTTTTTTTCATTCTAAATCTTCTATAAAGCAGTTTAATGCAATTAAATCATGCTTCTTGCTATGCAGGATGTTATATGAGCACATAGGGTGACACCAGGGTAGATTTTTAAAGCTGTTTGCTGAAATAGCTTTAAAGGCTGTTAGCTTTAGAGCTTGAGTTACGGCTATTCTGCTTTTCCGTGTAGTCACAAAAGGCATGTGCCAGGACAAAACAAGGAATGTGTGGGAAGGTGGGCAAACGGAAGGGGTGGATCAGAAACAGAAAGGGCAGGATCAGTTCTGATGTCCATTAAAACCATTTTAGAAACCACAGTTTAAGTTTCTCAAACAACATCAGCGTCATAAAAACATAATGGAGGCAGATTTCCAGCTTGCTAAGTGCGTGCTTTATAATGACTATAAAACTGACTTAATAATGTTTGAAGCTGTGAAGGAAGTCTGGTGGAGGTCACACACTGATCTGGGCAGTGGTAACAAGGAACTGGACAAGGGGAGGAGAACGACCCAAGGCAGGAACAAAAAGCACAGGGGAAAAAAAAAGGCACTTGGTTTTTGGGAAGAGTCTCTTGTGGTGCCTTTTACTTGACAAGAAGGAAGAACTATTCTTAAATAAAGTGTCTGTATGTTGCGTTGGGACCAGGGCAGGCTTTTCATGAAGTCATCACCACGGAATCCCTAAGCATCGCCACTCTGTGAGCTGCTGCAACTAATGCAGCTGTTTTCCCCTGCTCATCTCTCATCCACCATTGCTTGCTCTGCTCCTACAGTGAAACTGGCAGTGGGATTCTTCTTCTAACAAACTCTATTCGTGGACCTTACCCCATGGATTTCTGTCTCACTTTCAGGTAGAAATACTTGTTCTACCAGTACCTAGCAAATGCTGGAGTGATAAGTGAACTTCACCTAGTGATAGGTCAGGCTGCTTAAGAATTACCAGTCATGGTAGAGGAAGGTAAATGGACTTGTTAGGCTGAAGCAGAGACGTAGAGACTTGACCAGCAAGAGTAAGCCTACTCTTTCACTTTTTTTTAAAAGCCTTACTCTTTTTTTAGCAGGCTGGATTGTGTAGTCTCAAGTGGCCACGCTGTCTTCAGCTGGCTGCTGTCACTGCGTGGCCGCCAGGTTTGTTAGACATCAAAGTCTTCCCTTACATGAGGAGGCATGCCAGGCTATGGAGGCAGCAGGAAGGGAGCATGTGTCCTGGTCACTACAGCAGGGAGAGCCTATGTGCAGATGTCCTCTGTGACTTTGTGAGCAGCGTTCAGAAATAGCACTGGCTGAGAACCTCCTGTGCGGTGTCACTGACACCTCCCCGCTCAGGAGGGTGGCCTGGATCTTTCTGTTCTGCAGGACCTCTCTGTCTAATGTAGCAGCAAATAAGGAACACAGAGGTCCTAGAAGTCACCTTACCTAACCAGAAGGACCAGATCCACTGCCTAGCTAGCTGCATTTGCAGCACGGTCAGTCCTTCTCTTCTTATGACCCAGGGAACTGTATGGAGCAGACGTGGAAGGAGCAGAGTCGGTGATGAACGCGGTCCAGGCTGTGCTAACTCCACGTTGTATGTTTTGATACTAGATGGGCTCGTGGGCAAGCAGGATTAGAAACAAAAGGTAGGTAAGTGTAGGAAATACTGCTTTTCAGAGTACATATTTGCTGGCACCGTAGCCTGCTAAAAAGAGGTAAGGCAGCAGCTTTCCATCAAAAAAAAAAACCTACCCTGCAAAAACTTGGGCAGTACTGAAAGGTGAGTTAGTAGACAAGGCATGAGATGGTCTTGGCTACTGGATAGCAAGCCCAAAGGCTTTTGCTAAGGTTGGGGAGCGTTCAGTATAACCGTTAGCATCTTGATAATGAACAGGCTTTAACCCTGTACCTCAGATGATCTGGTTCTATGGCAATCCAGCGTAGCTGTCAAATTCTAATCGAAATTTTTTTTTTATAATGATTCTGGTTTTTTAGACTGCATTGTTCTGATTTAAAGCATAAAAAGTATTTCCTGGGTGGTATATTAGACTGCATAATTAGTGTTGAATGCTTAAATCTCTTTCTTGATGTAGTTTTCTTCTTCACATTGGGAAGTCCAGTGAAATTTTTCAGGTATGCTTTGGCTATTCAGGTGTTTTCTGTGAGGAGATGTCTCCTTGTTCTTCCCCAGCAAATGTGGAGAAAAACAGTAATAAAGAGTGAGAAGGTTTAGAGACTGTGGGAGAGCATGGGAACAAGGGAATTGTGGGGAAAGGGCAGAATTTTTTTTGGCAAATTTCCTTTTACTTGTTGCTATTAAGTAGAGAGGGGTAGGGAGAAGCAAGGTCTGAGTATGTGATACTGTGCCCATTATCAAGAGCAGAAGGAAAACCACAGAAGATTGCTTATAGTTTATTCTCTCTTTCATAGCATCTGACTACAATCCTTCCTTGATAATTCTGCATCTCTCAGCGAGTGAGGTCTTGCATGAGAAAATGGGGAGGAAAGTTCTGAAATAATTAAATGTTCTTAAAAGACAGAATATCACTCCTCCATCTTAATGTAAAAATATTCTAGATGTGCTTTACAGTTTTCCTGCATTCTGGTTGAATCAAACAAGATAAGAGGAAATAAGCATAGACACCGTCCCTTCATCGAGTATCCTTTGCCAAAGTGAGATGTATGTTCTTGATTATGAGAACCAGGGTCTAATTTTGTAGATCTGATCTCAGAACTGTCAATCTGTGTAAATCCCATGGAAAAGCTTGGGGGGCTCTGGTTCAGGTTATTTTTCTCACTACAGGTATGGTTTTATCAAATACACTTTTCACTAATTAAAATTGTGCAAAACCCTCTGTGTTTTGTCATGTTTGACTTCTCTCTTTGGAACTAACTTGGTGCCACATTACTGCAGGTGTGTCAACATGATGCAATTTTTAAAAGATTCCAAGCCAGGCTCGTGGAACAGCAGATGTGTATGCCTGGTGCCTGTTCCTGGAGTATTATAATAGTAATAGCGGACGAAATTAGCAGACACGTGGATAAACGTGATATAATCTCCTTAGATTTTCAAAGGATATTTCACATGATCCCTTGCCTGGAAGTCTTAAAGAGTCCAAATAGCTTTGGGAAAGAGAGAAGGTCTGTTGCGTGCAGCAGTCGCTGGTTAAAACACAGTTTATTCCTACCAACAAAGGAATAGTGGGTAGGATTAAAGAGATGGTTTCCGCAGTGGTTGAAGGTTGCTGATAGAGTCCCGAATAGATCAGTGCTGGGGTCCCTGGTGTTTAATGTGAGGATAAATCATCCAGAAAAGAATTTTATGAGACACCATGGCTGATAGCATATGAAACACAGTATGGCTAAAGGTGAAAGATTGACATGGATGGGGGGAAAAAAGGGGCTCCTAAATTAATTTAGAATACTATTCTCTTAATTACCACTCAGGAACAGTATCTTGAGATTATAATAAAATCTCTGAAGAAAATCAGCTTAGTGCTTAGTACCAGTCCATAAAGTAAATAGAATGTTGAAAAAGACCATGCCACCACCACATAAATGCGTGCATTTTGCTTGTACACGGCTCATCTCTGAACTCAAAAGGTGTTAATGGCACTGGAAATAGAACCAAAAAAAAGTAGAAAGTATCCTAACAGTTGCACAGAAACCATTTCTTAAGAACTAGGACTAATCAGTCTGTAAAAGAGCAAAAGCTGGGTATGACACAAATGAGATGATCTGCAAAAGGTGATGTGATAGGAATATCTAAAATCACAAGTGGAATGGCAAGAGTAAATAGGAGAAGTTCTTTTGCTGTGTACCTCTCAGTTCTCATACTGAAAATGAAATTTAACAAGTGGTGGGTTAAAAACAGATGTTTCTTCACGATGAATAATTAAGCTGTGACATTTTGGGATGCTGTGGCTATTAAAATTCTCTATAGATTCAGGGATCTTTTGAGCAAATCAATGGAAGAAAAAATGTCTTCCAGGTTATTCATATAAGAACATCACGTCTGGCTCAATAATTTATCAGGTGGTAAATTGCCAATAACAGCATGGAAAAATATCACTTTGTGCTTGCCCAGTTTTTATACTTCTTATTGGTATACTCTGCTGACAACTCTCTGGATAATGTGTTGGAAGAGAAGCATCTGGTCCGGTATGGCCATTATTGTAACCATGTTTATAATATTTGGGAAAAAATGGGGAAAAAATGCATATATTAGTAACAACAGACTTCTAAAAGAAATAGTTACATGTGATCTATTTGATTTCATATTTGTGATATCTAAAACCAGTGGAAGATTTGCTGCAAACCAGATACAATGCCGTTTCGTGAAAGCACGTGATAAATTATATGAATCAACAATAGAAGCGGTAAATGGGACTGGTAGAATTGAAGAAGTGATCTAGTTGTCATTAATAACAGTTGAGTATGTATAATGAAGATCATCTTGGGCTTGCTTCAAACTAATGTCTGGGAATGGAATTGCTGTTAGGGATAGAATTTTTTCAGGGTAGGAACGAACTAGGTTTTGTCCCATTCAGAATTTTAGAAATGTATTCCTAAGTGAAGCTTGCCTTTATTTTGAGAAGTGACGCTACAGTAATTTTTTTATTTATACTCTAACCCTTCCAAATCTACAGAGCTGAAAAAAAACCCCGCTGGGTTTTGCTTTTACATTTATTTTTTTTTAAAGTCACGTCTAATATTTTTGCAATTCCTCAGCTGTTTTGGCTTAGTAATGTAGCTACAAAAAACTCATTAAAATTTTTACTGTCTGAGTCTGCTGTGGGAGCCAGGTAATTGTCATGTTTCCAAACTGAGTATCAATTGAGCCCCTTATCTCAAGAACACATTGGCTCCAAGAATCTGTTAGAATTTTTGGAGTATTGGTTGCTGTGGATGCAGACAATTAGAACGCTTATGGGAAAGGTAGAAATGATGAAGAATTTTGATTTCAGAACAGAAACCAGTCACTTAGTTGCTGGACTAAATAAATTTTTTCCCTTAGCAGATTGTTCATTGGCTAACTGCGCTTTAACGATTCTTTCTGTAATACATACAGGTGGCTGCTAGCAGGAGGGATAACGGATTATATCAGTATCTGAGGTTGCAGTCTTAGAAAACAGTTTCTCTGTAGCGTGTGGAAGGTGGTAAATAAAACTCTGAAATGCAATTCCTGCAGGTCTTCAACACCATTTAAACTCATTCTGATGCTACAGCCACAGACTTTCCTCGGAGAAGTTATCTGAGATTCTGCCAGAAATTCAGCACCATCCTGGTACTTTCTTATTACTCACATCTTGGTCTTGGAAAGCACAGGGAGAAGAAGCCCTGGTTGTCATCAAGGATCCTTCATTTTTCAGTACCCAAAGGCTTACTCTCTTCAGTGAAAAATCATGGGTTCTTTCATGAATTGGGGCAGTAGTTTTCATCCAGAAACTGCTGCTCTGCATCTTTGTCTTTTCCATATCAGGTAGCCATTTACCCAGGTCAAACACTTCTTTGATATCATCAAAGTTTCAGATCATCAAATTTGGCTGACGTCGTATCTCACCCCAGATACATTTTGAGCAGCCTTCTCGTCCGCCTTCTCTTAGCACGACTGTAGGGTGATGTCCAAAGAGATGTCTAGATGTTGTTTAATCCAAACTCATGGAAGTTACTGTGAAATTACTGTACTGGGGACAGAGAAACGTTTTAGAAGACTTTGTCTGGAGGAAAAATAATGCGATTTTATAGTCAAGTTAGTGAAGTGTGGTATGAAGTCACCTGAGTGCTAAGCCAATAAAACAAAACTGTTCTTGGCTTTCTACAACAGTAGTGCAGTAATTTAAAAGGAAAACCCACTGCACACTGGTTAGCCTTAGCCACTACAAATGCCATTGCGTTTGGTGGAGCGCAGATGCTCTTTTGTTATGACATGTTTCTGCATGAACAGGTTTTGGCTTTCAGGCATAATAAGAAATGGAAACGGTGGATGCAGCGGTGAAATGCTCACCAGACACAAGATGTAAGAAACTGGTGACCAGAATGAATAATTTAGAATATAAAGAATGAGTTTTATATCAAATTTTTGCTGTTTAAGAAAGACTGTAACAGGACTTCTTTTAAAAGAGCGGTTGAAAAAAACAAGTAGGTCTGCGTTCCCTGGTCAAGTGAGCTGAAGCGTGTGCTAGGCAGGAGCGAGCAGAAAACTCCCTGGCTGGTCGCCCCAACTTTCTCAGAAATACTAGAAATACAAGTAGTGTAGGTATGTGCTACCTGAGGAAGTTTTGACAAAAGAAAATCTGTTGTAAGAGACTTACACAGCCTCAGTCGTTTCCTAGAAATAAAAAGTGCTGGAACATGGAATGGCTGTTCAGGACAGCTGCGGTTCACCTGTTTATGTAGGCCCTTTACTAATATGTCCTTTAGTTTAAATGAACACCTACTCGTTTTGCCTTACTTAGCTTGCATGACACGGCCTGAGGGTGATGGGGGGTTTGCAGTGTCCTCGCTCTGTTCTGTGTTCGCTTTCCACCCACCAACTACTGCAAACTGTCTTCCCCAATTCCCCGCGTTTTTCTTGCCCGTGGCGATCCAGCCAGGGGTGTTAGTCCTGCTGCTCGATTCCCACCCCCTCATCAGGTTGTCAGCAGGAGCAGCGAGAGCACCGGAGAAACGGCGTAACTGCTGCTGCTGTCTGGCCCCAGACTGTCACCTGGAGGTACTCACGGAGAAGGTTCCACTGACCGTCAAGCGCCGCCAGCTGTTTTATGATCCCGGTGTCTGTACAGATACTTCGGGTGGAAGCTTCAAGTAAATGGCTGAAGATCTTCTCAATTCAAGTCATAAAGATTCTATTACTTGGGTAAAACAGAATACTTTTTTTAGAAGGGTTCTTGAAAATCTTTGTAACGTGAAGTCTGTATGCTGGGTTCCGTTCCATGCAATTTTAATGCCAGATGGCTCAGATTTTGCAAATTTAGGGACTCTGGTAACTTCCTCTTTAGTCCTTGCCCTGCCCTACACAGGAAAGGTCAGTAATGGTATTTTACAAACAGCAGTAGTCATCCTCCAGAGTGTGTCAGTTCCGTTAGTAGAAAAACTGATAGAAGAACTATTAGGAGAACGGTGGGGCCAGCAGGTCGAGGGAGGTGGTTCGCCTCTCCTCTTTCTCTCCACACTCTAGCTGGAGTATTGCGTCTTGACCCTGGTACAAAAAAGACACGGGCTTGTGAGGGCAGGTCTGGGAGAGGGCTGTGAAAATAGAGGGCTGGAAGACCTCTCCTGCGAAGAAAGGCTGAGGGAGTTGAGGTTGTTCTGTCTGCAGTGGAGAAGGCTCCAGAGAGACTTTGTTGCGGTCTTTCCATATTTAAAGATGACTTAACAAGAAAGCCAGAGAGAGACTTTCTCACAAGGCCTGTAGTGGCAAGACAAGGGGCAATGGTTTTAAAATGAGAGTAGATTTGGAGGACGTTGTCTAGGATGAGGGCGTTGGAACACTGGAACACGTTGCCCAGAGAAGTTGTGGATGGCCCTCCACTGGAAGAGTTCAAGGTCAGGTTGGACGAGGCTTTGAGCAACCTGGTCTACTGAAGGTGACCCTGCTTATGGTAGGCGTATTGGACATGTTGATATTAAAGTTCCCTTCCAATTCAAACCGTTGTGTGACTTTGTGATTCAGGCTCAGGTTGGTTTGGGTTTTTTTAATAAACTTTATCCTCTCTGTCCGTTTTCTTTGGCCTGATACTTATCTTGAATCCAGAAATCATTATCATGCAACAAAGTTGTGTTTTGTTGTAATTATACTAGAGTCAAGAATAACCTTCATAAATACAAACCGCAAGTGACATAATTCAATTTTGTTATCCACAGCCTTTATGTAAATGATTAAACAGTTTGTACACAGTGGGAAAAACAGCCCAGTATTTCAGCAGAGGTGTTCTGGCAGAAGTTAAAAGTATTTCTTCAAGTTACGTGTTTGTGTAAGTTAATGTTAGATTAGATCCAATAAATCTTTTGCCATTTCCCTGCCAGAGTTAGAAGTTTGCCAGTAGATACATGAGCTGTTTTATCAGAAGTGCAGCAGTTGCAGTTCTGCTGATTTTCTGGCACACGTAAGGTGCGAGTGACGCCCCTTGTCGCCGCAGGTACCCAAGCGGCTCGTTTCTAGGAGCGATGACTCTTGAGATTCTGGGAACTCGGCGTGTGACAAGCAGGATGTGTACCTCTGACTGGAGAGAGCTAAACAGTTCCTGAAGCTGTCTCTCAGAAATGTTGTAAAATGCTTGTGAAATGGTGCATGCAAAGTGTATTTTGCTGGGGAAATCCAGCTCATTGTCGATGCAGAACAACCTCCCAGGTTCAGTGTTTAGATCTTAAATGAATGTGTTGCTTTGAAGGAGTGCTGACCAGTTAAATTAGGGCTTTGTTGAAAGGAAATTGATTGGTTCATTCATCTGAAAAAAAAATCAAGATCTCTTTGAAAGATGGGTAGGGTCGCCCTGTCCTTTAGCTGTATGGAGAACAAACCCACAGGTAAGAACGCTTCCAGCAAACAGCAGCGTGTGTGCGGGTGTGTTCACAAAGGTGCAGTGCCTTTGTGAGCATCGTTCGTCATCTTTCATGGGCAGCTGAACCTGATTTCCTGACCTCCCACTTAAAATGGCATAGAAGTGGATGCTGCTGCTGTTTAAGTAGAATGTATCTGACAAAGTTTCATCCCGTAGTTATTTACAAAGTAGTTACAGTGCCCCGAGTAGAGGTGTACTCTGTCACGCATCAAAGCATAGCTTGCTTAACTGGAAGCAGGCAGCTTTGCTTACGTTGCGTGTTCCTTGAATTGGTGTACAGGATCCTGTTCAGTGCTTTCAGTTGTTTAGATAACAGTAGAGAAAATACATCGAAACACGCCTGCACACGTTCCTGTGGAACCTGCTCTGGGAGGACCTGCCCCGGCAGGGGCTGGACTGGATGATCTCCAGAGGTCCCTTCCAACCCGGTGGCATTCTGTGAGTCTGTAAGTGTTGCTTCATTTACTCAAAATGTGCGAGCTGCCAACTCCCAGCAGCCTGCAGATAAAGCACCGGTCTTCTCAGCAGTGTAGCTGTGCGTCAGGAGTCAGTGATACCGTGATTGGTGCTTTCTTCTGACAATCTGAAATACAGTCTGGTATTTTGGGAGACTCTACACTGAAAAATCTAGATTTATTTGTTTGCTGCCCTTTTTAATTTTACTTTATTAAAAATGCATTGCAGTATATAAAGCCAGTAGCCTTTGCGTCGAAACGCACAGACTTTCAGATATTCGGAATTTCTGAATGCAAGTGTATGCTTTTAGAAAGCGGCTGACCTTGTGGACAAGTTGTCATTCCTTTTGAAGGTCCGCCGTGTGGGCCTCTTATATTAACCAGACCAGCCGCGGCGTGACCCTGCCGACCGACGCTGCTCCTGTGGACGAACCTCCCCAAATGAGAGACCTCTGCTTCAGGAGCAGGCTGTGCGTTCTAAACGTGAAAGGGATTTTCAGATTTTTCTGTGTGCTTGTGAGCAGCCCTGTGTAGCCATCCTCTTTGTTTTCGCTTTCTGTGGATATGCCTTGGCAGCCAAAAAGTTTTGTTTTCGATCGTTTCAGTTTAATGTCGCTGCAAATGAAGTTGACGTTTAAGGGTTTGGCTGGCCACATTATAGCAGAGGCTCTCCAGAGCCCTAACTTTAGACCAAACTTGGTCACCTGAATCTTAACATGGGTTTTAGATTGTGTTGAGCTGAGCAAACGTTCTTGACAAATATGTGCTGGACTTGGTCAAGCTGGGGTCCAGGCGCGTTGCAGCCTGTGCAGTGATTGCTCAGTGGCTGTGGGGTTTTCTGTGGCTCCACGTCCAGGCAGTGTCCAGGGTACGGAGAACCCAACCCGAGCAGCGCTACGCTGCCTGGACGGGGCTCTCTGCAGCCGGTACAGGGGAACACTAATGGTCTCGTGGTTGTAGGCTTTAGCTTATCGCTGGTGCTGACTGTCCTGTGAGTCGTCAGCTGATGGTGCTTCGTTATATAGGGGCCGGGTGATATTTGTTCAGTTTTGCTTGATGAAAAAGTGGTGCTATCGGCATTGACCTGTGGTAGGGAAGTCACTTTTATAGATGCTTATTGAACTACGGGTGTTTTATGCACTCTATCAAAAGTGTATTGAGTTACTTTAATCAGTGGAACAGTCTATAGGGAGCTTTCTATACTAAAACAAACTGCTTGAGATGAAGATGTCTGAACTTTGAAGCACGTCTGTCTTTAGCTTGACTTAATCTAATAAAATGTCAAACGTTTCTTTTCGTGCTTCTTTGCTTTCTGATCTACGCAGAGGAGGTCTCAGGGTGGTGGTGTTGCCTTCTGATGTCAAATGGTGGAACCAGGTTTTGTTCTAGTGCACTAGTAGAATCTTGATTTTTATTGATTATTGATATTTTTAATATTATTGATTTTCATGAAGATTCTAGGAATGTGATCTCTTTCAGGCAGTTGGTTTTGTCACATTTATAGTCTCAACCAATTTATTGGTGGTGGATAGAAATTGACAGGTAATATAGTAGCGTAGACTAATCTCATTAACAGGCTTTAGTGAAAAATATTCTTTCAAGTTCTTTTTGAGATCCCAGCTGTTGAAGGCAATACAGACTGCTGGTTGATGGTAATACAAAGTGTCGGTTGGTTGGAAAGAGTGTAGAGTTTTTCTTGGTTTTGTACAGTCTTTCATTAAAGCCTGAAACTATCCAATAGTTAGAGTAAGCAGCTGTTCCTCCACGTGGAAACATGTTAATCTCTATAGCACCGAGAGCTAGGACATGGGAATGAACAATGCAGTGACTTTCTTGAAAAATATAAATACTTCATCTGCTTATTAATATTTCAAAATGTAGAGGTGATGAAAAGATACAAAATGCTGCAGAATCCATGATGTGATTGAAGAATCTGGTCCTTGGTTTGTGTGTGTCACTGAAGATCTGAAGGGTGTGCACTAGCTTTTAGATGAGTGCCTACTTTATTATTATTACTATGAGAAATTTTGGGGTGCTTAATGCAGTTGCTCACAAGGTACCTCTGGTGTTGGGGCCACGGGCAGCATGTTCAGCGTGGTGTCAGCCAGCTGGGCAGCGTCACACAGTGACATCACAAGGTGGGACACGGCTGCCCTGAAATCAGAGTTGTCTCTCCAGAGTTTGGTGGGAAAGCGGGGTGAAAGGGAGGCCACCATGGCCACTGCTCTCCTTCTCAAACAGCCCTGACAGCACTGGTGAGGTTCAGATGAAAGTGGTCTTTTCCCTCCTCTTCACAACAGGACCCCTCAGAGGAGCTGTGGGGAGGAGACAGTGTGAGACTCCCACTGTCAGGACCACCTGCAGAATGGGCCCTAAGGAAAGCTGTGGTACAGCTGGGCTGCAGCGGCACACACCGGTACCTGGAAGCAGCTCGTGAGAGGACTACTCGGGGAAATAAAAGTATCTCGTTGCAGCTCTTCCCCACGTTTCCCCAAATCCTTCTCACGTGAATTGCATCCACATCCTCATTCTCTTGGATTTTCTGCATCTTTAGACCCCTTGGATTCCTCTGTTCTGTCCGTAAGGCTGGCTGAGCACCAGTGACTGTGCTGGGAAGCCAGTGCAGAAATAGAAGTGTTGAGATAGCCCCAACAAGCTGAGCATAAGGTACCAGACATGAAGCAGCTCGTGCCTGATTATAGGTGCCCAACATAAGTCTGTTTCCTAACCTGCTGTGCCTGGCATATTTGGAACCTGGTGTGTGCTTTGTGGGGTGACAAGCCTGGCATGGAGCAGTCTGGATGGGTTGACTCATGTACAGCAGAGACCTTCTAGAAGGTTCACTGTGCTACCAGCTGCAGCCTGGTGCCGAGTCCCCTGTCTGTCCCTCTGACATCAACCAACGAGTGCTCTTTCCAGCTGCACAGCCTGAGAAGCATCTCTTGACCATCTCATGAGCGGAGAGGCTCTGTCTGCCCTATCTTTATGGAACCTCATCTGCTGGGCCCCTCCATCAAAGGTGAGAGGCTGGGGAGCAGAGCAGCTGGAAAGTACTTTGATGTACTTCTAAGGTGTTTGTGCTGGTGTAGTGTCTGGCGTAGCGTGGACCCGTTCTCTGTTGATCTCCAAGTGTTATTTTAAAAATGGTGTTGGGTCCTCTGCTTAGTGGAGCTGCCAGGATGGGGCCGTGGTGGTTCCTTCGTTCGTGTGCCTTCGTCTCGTTGGCACAGAAGGGTGCTGGTTTTACACCCGCCCACACAAGCACAGGTGCGTCAAGCACATTTTTACATGCTCTTCTTTTAAGTGAAAGTTAAACTGATGTCTGCTTTCTTGCATGCTTTTGAAGAATTTTACATCCTTATTTAAGGATTTTACTTTGATTCTGTGTTTTGATATCACTTCTGATTCCTAGTTCACTTCTTGTTAGTGAGAATTCTGTGTTCATCCCCATCTTCTAGTGCAGGTGGATATTGGCCATTTTATTTTCTTTTCCATATATTCAAGGAGTATTTGTAGTGAAGATATTTGCACAGGGAGATGGCACAATTTGTGAGGGAAATAACCTGTGAAGAATTGGGAATTTGTGTGTATTTGCCTAGAATGACCGCAGCAATTCACGAGCAGAGTTTTCAGGCTCCATGTACTTCTTCATACGCCTCCTTACAGTTCTGCAGCTCTGGGTGAGTTCATCTGAGAAGGGGTGTTTTACAGAATAACTGAAATATTGTCTGTCCTTTTAGGCTGTGAAGCATGTTACAGAGCCATACAACAAGTGGATGAAGGGAGAAGAAGAAGTGCCATTGATAGCTAGGACAACAGCAACATGGGAAATACAACCACCAAATTCCGTAAAGCTCTTATAAATGGAGATGAAAACTTGGCCTGCCAAATCTATGAGAGCAACCCTCAACTGAAAGAAACTCTTGACCCAAATACTTCTTATGGAGAGACATACCAGCACAACACTCCACTGCATTATGCTGCTCGGCACGGAATGAACCGTATCCTGGGGTGAGTACAGTTGGAAGTTTTGCTTGGGTGTGAATAACTGACCTAAAGAAACCCAGGAGTGTCAGCCAGGTTGTATACACCGTGTGTACCACAGGCCTGGAACTTGTAACATGTTCAAGTAGTAATAGAAAACATGCAAATTAGTCTATAATCATAGGCTGGTGCAACAGGTTTTGATTTTACTTTTAGTGTCTGTCTTCCTGGTAATGTTAATCTTGGACAGTTTTAGCTTGATTCCTGAAGACTCCCATGGTTCTTTGAAAACAGTGGCTGTTCCACTATTCCTGGTGTGTTTTCCTGTCTTAAAATAATGTGTTTTTAAAGCTGTAGCTAATAGATACCAGACTGATTGTATCTGCTTCCAGATGGCACAATATACCTTTATTCTTGTGTTACTCATGCAGCTTTTATTTTTCATTTTGGATAATGACAGTGAACATTAATGTCTTGGTAATGAGTAAGTTTATTATTGCCACAGTCAACGTGTATGGTAATCCCTGGTGTTAGCTACTTCCATTCTTCTGTGTTTTTGACAGTGCTCTAAGATCAATTAAAGATTAACATCTTATCCATGTCCAGACATGGCAGGTACAAGCTGTTCCGTTCCAGTATTCCACAGAGCTAGTACTGAAGTGACATTGCTAAGCCTCTTCTTCAGGAGGCAGTAAGGCACTCGTGTAGCTCACATGTATACCCTAGCAGTCTGTTTGTCCATGTAGGCTGATATTTGTATTATTGTAGGTGGATATGAACTGACTGTTGTACGATTCACTGGGTGCAGTTTTCTCCAGTGTGCTGCAGTTGTCAGTACACAGCAGAATCTTTAAGAGAGATACTCTGGGATGTTTAGTAGTAACCTGGCAATGCTGCTAGCAGATACAGAGGCGGAGGGACAAGCTGACTCTCAGCAGATGTGTGGCTGGTGGTGGCTGCCCGAGGACGCGGTGGAAGCTCAGGCACCGAGTCTGCCGTGGAAGGGACTTGGGGACATCCTGGGGTAGCAATGTTGGCGATGAAGAAACGAGCAACTGGAGAAGGGCTGACAGGGTCATGAAGCGAAACCCCTGACCTGGACAAAGTTTGTACAGCCAGTATGAAGTCTACTGCCAGAAACCTGAACCAGCAAAACTTTCTCAAGGGTTTTGAACTGTGGAGTTGTTTTGCAGCAGGTGTCTGAGTCATCTGGCTGCTGCGCCTTTCACCCAGCATTTACCCACCAGAAACTGGACTGAGGATATAATTGAGCTGCGAAAATTTGAATATTTGCTATTGCTTTCTTTCCTCTTTGCAAGATTCAGCAAGAGTGTGTTAAAATACTAGGGTTGTTTCTGTGATAATTTTGCATGAGTATCATGGAAAGCTTTGGTGCGTTACAGTGTTGAAACTCAAAATGGAAAATAGTTAGACATTCCATTAATATATAACTTTTGTTTGGTCTTCAGCCCTAAATAATGTTTACCTGACAGATCAGTTTGTTTTAACAAAGCATTTAATGTTTAAAAACCAAAAATTGCTGGTCACAGCTAATTAGCACAAACCAGAATTTTCAAAACACTGCTTGAAGTTCCCAGAAATTACTACACAGCACTGGTCGGTTCCCCAAGACTGACCACCGTCTCTTTTTCTCTGTCCAGGTAGGGGGTTTATAGAGCAAGATTTTGAGAGCTTTGTGTGACGTACACTTTGGTCTTACTCCACTGCCTCAACACAAGATTCCTGTTCAAGAGGCTAGTTTAGATTTCATTCACTAGGCGTGTGTAAAAATACGACAGGGAAAGCTCACAAAAGTTTTGTTTCCTGTAGAAAATACAGTCTTCAGATGATTGAGCACCTCCGATAGCCTCTGGTCTTTTTTGCCTAATCCTAAAGTACCTTGGACCATCTGACTGCTCAGCTTGGGAGAGCTGCTGTCAGCGAGGCTGCTCAGATCCTGGCTGTTCAACAGCCCCTGAAACAGGGGAAGAGAAAGGCTTTTCCAGAGTGTGGGTGAGATGGAAGGGCTGGAAATCACAGGGACACACCACGTGTGGCTGAGAGGGGAAAAGATCCTCGATAACCTATCCTTTTGCAGCATGTGTTGTGGTGTGACTCTGTGTTGTAGCTTTGCTGGGAAGTTTTTTGATCAGTGACAAATGCTTCTCACTGTGTGCTTGGTACCGCTACTTCTGAGCGCTGTGTGAGTGCCCAGGCTGAGAGCGGATTGTTGGCAGCGCTTGTTGCTGGTCCTGGGCTGAAGAGGGAGGAGGAAGAGGAGGAGATAGAAACAAGGGACTGTGGGGAGGCAGGACAGGTTGGGTTTTTTTTTCCTAGAACAGGAAAAACAAATTTTTCCAGTTGCAGAAGGTGCTGGAAACTGAGATAAGTGCTGAAACCGAAAAAGACATCCACTTATTTTTTACCAGTCTTGGTGCCTTCTTATCAGTAGCAGTAGTAAAGGAGCTCTGGCAGTGAAGGTGTAGCTCAGCTAGCCAGAGAGAAACACTGGTAGGTGTGCCTAGGGTCTGACTGTAGGAAGCACTTCTTGTTTCAGTGCTGTAATTTGGGAAGGACTTTCCACTGCAGTAGAACGACAGAAGATAAAAGTAGCGGTGGTTTGAATTTCAAGTTAATGTAGGCTACAGTCTAATCTTACCTGGGTTTTTATGGCTGTTTTAAGGGGTTTCAGTTGGGACTGGTCTAAGCAATTGTAAAATTCAGATTAATCTCATCCTAGACCATGCAAAATCACATAAAATTGAATAGTAAGCATCTGCAAAGCTGTAAATGGAATGTGTCACGGTTTCACAGTATCAGAAGTGAATGCCACTTGTGGGAGATGCTCCTTGTGATCTAGTGTTCAGTTTCAGGTCTGTGGTCTGCAATGAATGATCCACAGAGTGTGGATCCATCCAAGCACGAGCACCAGTGTTTATCCAAGTGCTTTGTTGTCATTCCGCTCAGCTGCTGAGAAGGATCCGGGTTATGGTTCTGTAAGACCCTTCTCAGATTAATTACTTTCTGTGGTTATGAGGCTTGGTCACCTACTGAGTAAATGTTTTGGAGTATGAAATACCGAAGGCAGTTTTTGATTTGGTAGGAGAGTACCAGATGAAGAACATGATCTGACCGGGCTTCGTGGGCATGTTTATAGAGAAGCAGAAGGACCACATGAATTGAAGTGCTTGTGACTTCAGTAGCAGACCTTGTGTCTGGATAGTAGAAAACAGTCATTTATAAAATCGTGCCATGATATGCAGTCTCAAAAGCAGCCAAGAGGATGGAGGAATGATAAAAGTGGGAAGCCTTTGAAACAGAATAAGCTCTGCCTGTGACTGAATCCTCAGTGGAGCAGACTGCCAAAGGCAAGACAGGGGGACGCTCAGGGGAGCAGGACAGAGCTGGTGCAGCAGCAGTGGTGTTTGCTGTGTTTCTTGAAGGCTCCCACCTACCTGGGCACTGTCTTCTGAAGTACAGATAGGGCAGGCAGAAAAACTGATACTTTTATCTGATTTCCTAAAACTCAAAATCTCATTTAAAAGCAGTTCTCGCTAGCTAGATGTGTGGCCTCCCAAGGTGGCTTCCCCACGAGATACAAAACAGTGAGTAGGCTTTGTCTTAATAGTAGTCTGACCTATAAGGAGAGCTCAAATGCCAGTCAGCTGCTGTTTTCAGCTCTTAAAACTGCCCTTTCTCTAGCTGATTTCTGATTATTTTGACCTTAGTAAGTCACATATATGTGATGCCTGTGGGGTTCAGTGTTCACAACACAGCCTTGCTCTCCCGGTGCCTTGAGTTACCTCTTCCTACTAGGTCTTTCTGCGCCCCTTAGAAAAGTGGGAGCCTTGGGTTGCAGTGCTCTTCCCTGCACGTGTTCAGATGCTGTTTAAATGCACTGTTGAGATGGTCAATGTTCCCCACATTGTTCTTGCTTTTCTTTTGTTGCTTTGTTAGTGATTGGTGAGATGGGATGTATTAATGCGGTGTGCTTTTAAAGATTTCTTGTTCTGGGTTGTCTGTTCTCCGTAGCAGAACCGTGTGAATGTTTTACTGCAGGCAAAGGATAGTTATGTTTGGGTTGTAGAGGAGTATGGATTTGGTCCTTGCCAGTCAGGATAACCAAATCCTTACTTCAGCTAATTTTGTTACCAGGTAGATGTTGTGGGGTTGACTGGTAACTGCTGAATCGCTGTGTCAGGAGGCTTAACTTCCCCCTGGGGTCAGAGGCTCCCGTGGCTTCCTCACAGAGACATCTCTTGGCTCGGTTCTTAACTGGAATAATGACTGTGAGACTCGCCGTTTTGCATAAACAGAAGGAAATTTATCAGAAATAATTACCTTTTATAGCTAAATGCGATATCCAGCTGAAATATTTGGTGACATTGTGTGTGAGCCCACTTTTCATTTTAGCCAAAATATAGACTGTGGATGATCTGGTTTTTTAAATTTGTAAATTTTTTCAATTTAAATGTAATAAAATTACTTCACTGTGGCGGTTAAGGAAAGTAAAAATTACTGTCATTACAGATGAAACAACATACAGGTTGAAAGGATTTTTCTGGCTGGGGAGGGACAGAGAAGGCGAGACAGTCTCCACAATATAGCCAGAGGTTTTAACAAGTAGAAAGACTATAAACGATGCAAAGCCTGTTAGTCTCTGCTGTGGAATTTCATCATTATTGCTATGTAAATAATATCAGCACTAGATGTCACACACTGCTGGTGAGTTACAAGCCGACGCGTAGATAAAAGTCCCAGCGCCGAAATACAGAGCTGTGTTTAGCTGGTGAAGCTGGACCGGCTCGTTAGTAGTTCTGTGCTGGTTACTTGATCGGACATTTGTTTGAAACCAATCTAAAAATTATGGTCTGACAGTGACCTGAGGAGAGAATTCAGGTGGATAGTGGTTTGGGGGAAAACTGTTTGAATGAAGGATTTGGAGAGAAAGCTGAAAGGTTTATACCCAAGTTCAAGGATCGGTTCTAGAGCTGTAAGGAAATGCATGGAAGGAGCAGATATGAGAATCGGACGGATTTTGAATTACCGAGGACAGTCACAAAAGCTGCTGGTGAGCAGCCAGCTTCAGTGGAAGCCGCTTCTGCTTTGGCACCCATTAATTTTTCTTTTGAAATCTCTCTGAGAAAATTGAAGTAAAAGCCAGCAGTGGCGTAGGATCGTGGAAATGGTGTGACTACCTGTCCAAGGGAAGGCCAAGCACAAGCTGCTCATACATGATCAAATGTGATAGTTTTCTAGTTAAGGATGTTATTGGTACCTCTTTGCATCAGGAATGGTTTGATCCAGTGTTCAGGTGCTGCTGTTCATCCTAGCAGGCATGGGTACCATATATATACGTTTTTGGCTCTCAGTATAATAAAAAAATACAGATTCCTCACTTCTTAGCATACACTATCTTTGGGTCTGTGCCCCACAATTCAATTGTGTCCCTTTGGTGCTCCCACATGTTTTCTCTCTTGGTATTTTGTGTTGTCCCAAGTCAAAGATTCTGTCTGTCAACAGAAGGTCGTACTTAACCCTGTTAGCTGACATGAAACCACTAAACCAAAGAAACTTTTCAACCTATTTGCATCATTAGTGTTTTTAGTAAAGAGAATAACAAGTTCTTTATTGATGCATATTTGTACAAGACCTTTCTTAGGTATCCTTAGGCGATGGGCTACCACGTTAAAGACATGATTCGTATGTGCCACCGTCTGGACTTGGTTCTCAAAGGCGTGCTTTTTTTGAAAATGTGGAGAAATTGTTTGAGTACTCAGGAAATGGATTTAACCCATTTTGCCAGATGGACCTTACTTGGTAGAAGTTCTGGTGAATGGGAACAAGTGGGAGGCATTGCTGTTTAAGAAGAACACAGACCTGTAGACCAGAGTGGAGTATTTGACATAAGGGAGATGGGCATGGCTGTCAGGACTTCAGAATTTGGGAAGAAGAATTAGCTCTTGGCAGACTCCCATCAGCAGTGGGGATGGTATCACTGGCAGGGTCTTGGGTGCTCCCTGCCAGCCCAAATCACCGCCGGTGTAACCGCATCGCTTACTGTGGAGGGTTATTAACGCTGGAAACTCAGGTAGAGTTTGTAGCAGTTGTTAGGCTGGGGAGCAATTGCATCTGAGGCTTACAGAAAGTCAGGGTAATAGTTTGATAAACGGTGAATGATCTGTCAGTATATTCTTTATCTTGGAACAGAAATAGTTGCAGTCTCCTGCCCAGGTTTTTACTGCAGGCAGGAGACTCCTGAGTGGTAAGAGAAGCATAAGAATTTAATGAAACACAGAGGAAACTGTAAGAACCAATTAAAGAGTTTTCTAGCAGTATATGATGAATATAAATATCAGTAATTACTTTTACTAGATGTGGCTTTCAACATCAGGTAAATAATAGTACTTTTCACAAAACTGTTTAAACCAGCTCACACTTCTACACAGCTGTCAGTAATGACTGGAAAGATTTCTTCAGTGCTTGCTGGTACACTGGGGTTGGTGGTTACAGTACGCGTGGAGGAAAAAGTACTTTGAGTAAATGAAATAGCCACAACTATTCAAGCTTTAAGGCGTCGGTGTTGACCTACTGTGTTGGAAGCTGAATGATTCGATCATTGTATGAATTAATTCATGGCATATGAGTTTTTAAATTACCGGGTGACAGGGCCTGACTTCTGTATATATGTTCTTGTAACTCATGGCTTACCCGTACTTCTCTGGATGCTAAAAAATCTGTGGGCTTCAGTTTTATGCCTGCGCTGGAGTTTGCAGAGTAACTTATGTAATAACAAGCTGGACTTGGGTGGGCTCCCTATCCCGGAGGCCAGAGGGGACGTTGTGAAAGGAGACCCTGTGCAGATCAGTTTTACTTGTTGCTGCTGCTCACCTTTCTGTAGTACCATCATTGTCTTGATTAAAGCAACAGTGCAGTCTCCTGTGTAGTTTCTGTAGTACACATAAGTGCTTTGCATTCAAAAATCAGTACGTTTTCACTGTCTTTGAGCAGGCTCCTACTTGTTTTAGTCTTCAGCTGTCAGAACTACCTTTATAATTTCATTTTACAATAGTTCTGATTTTGTTTTTATTTTGCTGTGCATGGCTACATTTTCATATGTTTTTATATGCGTACATATGTATACTGATGTATATCTATAAATATATAGCATTTGTTTATAGAGACAAGCCATAAATACGGCAGTTTTCATGCCCCAGACGTGAAGAATTCTATTAAAACCTGAAGAAATGATTGTGTTGATGTTAGCTTCCCGGAGCGAGGGAATGTGCCAGTTGTTTATTATTCAAGTTCACAACCTTGTGATCTTGAGTCTCTTGGTGCTTTTCTGCAAATACAGACAGTAGTAGGTGTGAATGTTACAGCCCTTGCTTTCTTGTCACTTTTTTCAATGCTTTTTTCATGCTTTTGTCACCTCAGGTTTGGATTCTGCAGAGAGCTACAGCTTGAAGCAAAATCTGGAACCTGGAGGCTGGCTGCCGTGTGGTTAGCCGGTGTTTCCATGGGCACTCCCTGTTTTCCTTCTACCAGTACGTTTCCAGGCACAATTTGGCTTTTTAGACTTCTGAAGTCGAGCCAATTGCACTGCTCTGTGAAAGCCTTAACCACCAAATGCCATGGGTAAAAATGGAGCCCTGTAGAATAATGAGTTTCTGGAAGTAAAATGTGTTAATTTACCCTTTTTTTGGACATCAGTCATGTCCTCTGAACTTAAAATTGTCATGCGTTCAGCCGGGCTGGTGGCCTGTGGCAGCGCTGGCACTTGTCACACCGATGAGACACGGACCTCGAGTGCCAAGCAAGGAGAAAGGAGAACAAATCATCAGGACGAATTTTCCCCTAGGCCTGACAGAATTTTTTACAAATGCCAAAAAGTTGTTCTCGGTTGCATATACTTCTTACTGAAGTTTTCAACGTCTTTTGAGACAGCTGGACAACTTTTTAGTGTGTAACTCTGACAGAAAGGCAAGTGTTGAGCTTAGGCAAGGAAATGGCCTTCTAAGGAGAGTTTTTTGATTTATCTCCTGGAAAAAAGTAATCTGCTCATACTTCTTGCTGCAGGGGTTGAAAATCTACCTTGACGATAGACTTACTTGAGTAAGGCTACCTGAGTGTTATATATTATATCGAGTAATACACTATATTGAGTGAGGCTATTCTTTGTGCTATGAAGTGATAGTAAAACAGAGCAATGATGCTTTAAAAGGTTTGAATCCATGGTAGAGCCTTCCATCATTTCATTAATACAGAAAAGTGCCGTTCCACTTGTTTAAGAGTGGAGAACCTGCGAGCAGGCAGGATGTAAGCACTTCTCGGTTTAGATTAGGATATATTTAACTTCTTAAGCAAGGGTTTTAGTGTTTTTTTTTTTTCCCAGGAGCTTAATTTTATGATGGAAAAATTTATACTAATAGTTAGTCACTACTAAACCTACCTTAAAAACCATTTTTTAACCCTTTAGAGAGAAATACTGGGCTTAGAAAGGGGTTCTTGTTTGACAGCCTTCAAATTCTACTCTTGTGCAAAGAGCATGAAGCAAGTTGGGGCTCCAGGGTTGTACGGTGGGTCTCGGTTCTTCCCGTGCAGAACTGCGCCGTACCTGCTGTGGTTCTGGCTGGCAGGAGGCGGCAGAAAGCTGCGTTGTCTCAGGAGCTGTCAGGAATCAGCGCCAGGGTTCCAGGAATCAGGCTGTTGTTCCCCTCTCATTCCTAAGCTGACCCTTGCTGCCAGTGTAGTTATTGCCCACTGTGAGCTGCCTCTGAAACGTTCAAGAGCAGACCCTACATTCTTGCCAGTGTCGTCTGCCTGGGTGAGGGCTCGCGTTATGTCGCACTTCATATATTCCAGAGTGAGAAAACAAACGGAGTCTTTCCTCAAAGCATGCAGTATGAGCAGGAAAGGTGTGTCATGGTGCTTTGACACCTGGCTAAAGATACGGGGAAGAGGGATGATTTTTTAAGAAGTTGCTCTAGCATTTTCTATTTGGAAACTACCAGTGTGCAAAACGACTGCTATTCAGGACACAGAGCAGAAAGAAGAAATCCTCTATTTTAGCACTCCAGTGGCTTACTAGCATTTATTTCAATAAAATACAAAATTTTAGAAGAAACTTTGCCAATTAAAATTTGTGTCACACATTGACAAAAAAATTACCTTCGGCAATTAATGCTATTTCAATAACTCATCCTGATCTTGGCTAAAGGAAACACAGCAGAGCTATCCAGTAATTACCTGTTTAGAATGTTGGTCACTCACATGGCCAAGCAAAATCTTGCCAAGAGGAAGAGAGAGCTGTTGCAATAGACCCTTCCCACCTCGTGGAAGTCAGTGGAACCATGTGCTAATTATGTCTTCTGGTTTTTATCCCCTTGCAGAACTTTCCTTTTTGTTAGAGACGGTAACCCAAACAAACGGAACGTGCACAATGAGACATCCATGCACCTGCTGTGTATGGGACCCCAGATCATGATCTCGGAAGGAGCTCTTCATCCTCGCCTGACACGGCCCTCAGAAGACGACTGCAGGAGAGCAGATTGTTTGCAAATGATCCTGAAGTGGAAGGGAGCGAAGCTGGATGAAGGACAGTATGAACGAGCAGCCATTGATGCTGTCGATAACAAAAAAAATACACCTTTGCACTACGCTGCTGCCTCAGGGATGAAAACCTGCGTGGAGGTGAGAGTTGGTAGGCGGTCACAAGCCTGCCCTTACTGAATGGCAGGAACAGTGTTTGACAAAGCTGTTCCCAGGGGAAAGGAATCTGATATGGCATATTGAATTAACTTTTTTATTCTTGTTTTAATGAATTGGAAAAACGACAAAGGTGAACGGCCCAAAACGCACGCTGTCTGTAGAGAACAAGGGGAAAAACAGTTTACGTGTACATTAACTTGATGCCATTAACTCCTCAGCACAAAAAAAGACTTGTGTAGGCTTATACAAATTGGAAATAATGACGAGACCGTAACAGTGGCAAAAAAGCTTTAAAGGTAGGCAGAGGCGTACCTGTATGCGTAGAGAGAAGTGAAGCCACTGCCCAAGAGAAAAGTAGAGCCCTTTGTATTCTGCTCTGTAGCTGAGGCTGAGAAACACTGCCTGTGTTTTAAGAACAGGTTTGATGTCTTTAGCTTGCAGTGCCCAGCTTTTTTAGAGGATGCCATACATCTCTGCTAACACTCTTCAATACAATTACCTTCTTACAAATGAAAAATAACTTTAATGTTTGTGAACGTAGCAGATAGTAATGAGTAACTGGGCATTACAATGACTTCGAAAGTCTCCCATCAAATTTATTTTTAAGATATATCAAGTGATGTGGACTAGTATTTAATTATGTTGGTAATTTCAGTTAAAGAACACAAGAACAGACATCTAACATTTTCATCAGGCTGTCTGTTATAACATCAAGATTTTTAGTACTTTGAGTGGTAATGATTAGTTCAGTTAGGCATTTATATGTAGAAACTAGGTTATTTTTGTACTGTCTATAACTTTGAGACTGCACTTCACTCGTTACCTTAGTATCATCAGCAAAGCTTCTCACCTCATTATTCACCCGCTTTTCTGGAAAACTTTGGCATGTCTTAAATAGGTTCCAGCACTTGTGGGACTTACCCTTCTCTGCAGTAAAAAACTACGCTTTCTCTGTATTTTCCTCATTTTCTCTGGAGATATTTTTGTGTAGATAATTACTTTTACCACCTTCTGATCTTGTACCATGACAGGTTTAAGTAATAAATTGTATATTGTAATAAATAGTTGAGAAATTTTATTCTTGAGTTCCATTAGGACTCATGAGTAAATACCATCTGTGCTGGCTATTTGTATTAGTATTTGGTTTATTGGTTGTTGCAGACCCTTGTGCTGAGACACTGATTTGAACCAGACTTTCTTTTGCGTCCCTCATGAGGCATGTGTGGTACCTCCACGTGAATCTGGGTCCCAACGACTCGTACCACTTGTCTACTGCATGTGACTTGAGATGGCTTTTGCGCTGTGTCCAGCGACTGGCTTTGCAGACACACTGACATTGATGCTTTAAAATTACTTGTTCTGAGTTGCTGGGCGCTTGGCGTACTGTTCAAAAACCCATTCAGAACCTTCCTTAGTGTGATTTTACATTTACCTTTTCTTCACCTGGAGACAACTTCAGCTTCTTTCTTCCCGCATGATTCTGTCCTGTTGTTCTACCTTCACAGATTCTTCTAATGTTCCTAGATTTTTTTTCCACACTTCTGTTCAATACCACTTTTTGAAAGTATGCAGTGGATTATTTATCTTTTTTCTTCTTCTGCAAGAATGGCGAGTCTCAGCACAGGGTGAGAATTGTTACCAAGTGGTTCTTTGATGGTAACTTTTTGGATTAGGTCTTGTTAGACCTGTCTGTGCAAACTCAGGAGAGTCAGGAGTTGCTTCTCCTCTCGTGTTTGTTAGCTAATTTCTGTATTATTCAGTCACTTATGTAGTCTGAAATGTTAATTTAAGCATCATGTAGTAGCACAGCATTTTCTCAATATCCTTTGGAGATGCAGTGACTGTAGTTCCCTTTATTTTTGTGGTTTCTCCCTTGCAGCATTCACGTTCTCGGTCAGCGTGTCACTCGTATTGTTACAGTTCTGGTCAGATGGTGACCACAGCTTGCTGGTTTTGTTTAATTCCAGAATAGTATTTCACTGGGATTCTCTGGTATTTGTTGATAGAGTTATTTATCTGTGAGTTTGGTGTGGGGTTTTTTTTGAAAAAAGGTAGATAGCACCACACTTCCAATACCATGAACCTCTGTGGTTCTTACATAATACGTTCTGTGGTATTGCTTTGTTACACCAATTGTATTCTGTCAAGTTTCCAGATGTTGTCTGAAAATTTTCATTTAAAGTCTGTCATTTCAGTTCAGCCTCAGCCGTGCACCATCTTGGAGTGGATGCTCTTCTTTATCTTCTGTTTTTGCATTGGTCCCCTCTTTGAAAGCTCATGTAGTGTCTTTCAATTTCCAATAGCCAATACTCCTCTCATTCTGTTAATCTAAAGAGCGTTCCTCCTAGTTTTCTGAGCTTTTAATGACTGGAAGCTCAGCTTCCTTACGCCAGTGTCTGTGCCACAGCTTAAGCCTCTGTCTCTGTGGTCCCTTACCCACACGGGGAGGAGGTGAGAGGCTGCAGGTGCTGGTATCTAACCTCCAGTGTCACAGCCTAAATCCCATCCCCGTATCTTCTCTCTTTCCTGCCCCACGTTGCTACAGCTCTGCAGCTCCCCGCTAGCAGGGTGCCTTCGGCGTGTCCCTAGAAATTCCTTACAGCCGTAGGGGTTGCCAGCAGGGCGGTGGGGCACCGTGCAGCCTTTGCCAGCTGAACTGTACCCACGTCAGTTACTGGCACACATGGTAGCTGAAGTACATACAGGTGCTGCCGGTCTCTTCCTGGCGACTACAAAGAATCTTTCTTTATTTGTGTGGCTACATGATTGATTTAGTTCCTCTTTTGATGTGGTTGATTTGCAAACAAATATCAGGCTATCTCCCTGGTTTGTGTTAATAGGGCTTTTATCTTGATTGTCAACTTTTAATTCACGTTAGTTTGATAAACAAACAAAAATACTAATTGCAAAGGACTGTGTGCATTTCTCTTGTTCTCTTTCCTAGTGCCACTTGTTTGATCCAGCTGTCTGATAAATTCTGGCTACAGGGGTTTTCAGTCGCAGTGGTTCTACCTAGAGTTCCCCAAAAGGATCAATTTGCTTTTAAACCTCACTGTTCCTCAGAGAACAGATGTGCGTGTGATGTGAGAAAAAGGGAGAATCAGGGTTTAGCATTTAATGACCTCTTTGAGCAAAGTTGGTGAAAAACACTCAAATAAAATTATGTGACATGAGAATGATTGCTTCTGGCAGAGAAATGGTAAACAGAAGAAAAGTTCAGTAGCCAATTTCCAATATATTTCCATTTCTGTTATTTACAAGTTTGCTTAATCACATTTGTGAAATGTCTGTTACACTGATGTTGGACCCATATCTGGATCTACTGCAAAAAGGGAACAGTTACATTATCCACAGAAATTCTTAATTTCTTTGCCTTTTCTCTCTCTCTGCGCTCAAGATCTTGCATCCTGAGGTTAGCATCTGAGATACTTTGAGTCCTGCGATATAGTCTGTACTCCTAAGTCCTTCAACAGGAACAGGATTATGAACAGGAACACTACATTATGGAAAGCTGGGAAGGATTTTAACAATGATCTCTATGTTTCTGGAAGTATTTGAGGATTAAAATTCTAAACAAAACAAAAAGAGATAAAAACCTGAATCAAATCATCTTTCCTCTCTCCAGTAAGCTGAAAGTTTCTTAGAACCTCAGGAAGGCCTTTTGCCCAGTTTTGTGGTGGTTACTGTCACTTCAGCATCCCTCTTTAATCATGTCTGTCTTTTTCCCTAGCTTTTCAGGAAAACCCCAGCCTTGTCTCTTCCCCTGTCCCACCTAAGGGACCACGCTGTTTCCTTTCCTGGTAGGTGACCCGCCTGCTAGCTGGTGTATTCGGAGCCGATGGTCCAGTGTTCTGTCTTGATACTTATCCATTCGGGTGTTCAGGTTCTCCTTTGAGCAGAACAGCTGCGTGGAGGTAGAAAAAAGACTTGACTTTTACGCTGAATAGATTTGGTTTGATGCAGGTGTATTCCACTCGATCACAGCACATTGGGCATATTAAATGGCATGTTTGCAGTTGTTTAAAATAGTGATGATTTAAACTATTAATCTTTTTTAATGACTTGAGAGACGCAAATCTTTGTAACAGTGCTACTAGAGAAATATGGCAATATTATTAAAAACTTGTTGATTTGCATATTCCTTGTCTTGTGGATTAGATGGTATACAGAGTCTTCTATCAAGTATATTTATTATTTTTCGTCCTCAGAAGTTGTCTTAGTTGTCTCACTTAAATTTCTGTTAAAACTGTTTTAAAAGCACAGACAGAATGTGAAGCTCAGGTTAATGAAGTTTTGACGATGTTAGGTTTAGATAGAACAAGGTAACCGCAAGCTGGGTATCTTATAATTATCCTAGCATTGTCTTTGTTTCTGCCTGATACTCTACTCTGAAGATTAAATATGGTGTCCTACTTAATGACACTAATATCTTCTCAGTTAATTCTTGTTTTCACACTGGTTTGTGGGGTTTTGGGGGTTGCACTTCTTTTTATTTCGGAGAACGTGAGAAAAGTTTCCAAAGAATTTATGAGTATTCCAGGTTTGTAAAATAGGTTCTGTATTTTACAGCAACAAGTGAAGGAAAGACGATCTGCTGAAGAGAAAAGAAAGAAGTGGCTGGTTGTGATTTAGAAGGTTTATATGGAGAACAGATCATTTTGAGGAGATTTTGTATTTTTTTTGGAAGGGTAACAATTAGAAGCTGAGTTTTCGAATGTTCTGGCTAAAAATACAGGGTAGTGTTGTTACAGCCATCGTGGTCTGAAAGCAAGACAATGTTTATGGATTTTAGTTTTATTTAGAAATAAGGTGAATCATTTTTGTAGTGACTGATTGTCCTAGGTGCTCCATCGACAGAAGTTTAGCACGTGTTATAAGGGTGGCATAATAAATCAGCAAAATGGTCCACTGTTGGCCTTAAATATCTGTGGCATTGGTTGTCCATCCTTAGATCAGATCAGTTTATAGCAGGGGGCAAGGTTGGCAAGATAATGTGAGCAGCCTAATTAGTGTTTATTAGTTAGAGACTGCATGTCTGGGTGGTTACTGGCAAGAGCTAAGGTTGGTGACATGGCACATGACCCTGTTAGAGGTGTTAGAATCAGAATTACTCCGTTCCTCTTTTCTCACTTCCTCAGAATTAAGGTAGAGCTACCAGCAGCGTTACGTGCTCTCTGCAAAGGGGTGCCCCATCTGCCCTCCCACCGAAGGAGTCTCCCGCTTTCTCCACCAGTGTCCCAGCGCTGGGAGGAATAGAGTGGTGGGGTTACACCCCTCTATAAAGAACATTTAAAGGTGTTTGCAGCTCCATCTTACTAGCTGCTTGTGGAGCACCGACCATATCTGTAGAGCAGAATGTTGGTGTATAAAACCTCACCAGAGACACATTGTACAGCATTGCCTGTAACGTGTCTCTGACACTCCGTGGTTCCATGGAATTACAGTGCGTGTTGGTATAATTATACATGAAACCAGGCAGTAGTTTATTTAGTAACGATAGAGAATCTTTGTTTCCCAGAGACCACTGCTAGTTGTCTCTTTTGCCTGTTTTTCTTTTTTTTTTTTTTTTTTTTTGTGTTCTCTTAACTGGCATGTCTTCTCTTCAGGATATATTATGGGAGTTGGTAATTAATAACTGTTTACATTGCCATTTTACTTTTCAGCTTCTAGTAAAACATGGTGGAGACTTGTTTGCTGAAAATGAAAATAAAGATACCCCGTGTGACTGTGCAGAGAAACAACACCACAAAGAGCTGGCTCTCAACCTGGAATCTCGAATGGTATTTTCACGTGATCCTGAAGCTGAAAGCATTGAAGCTGAATATGCTGCTTTAGACAAAAAAGAGGTCAGAGGATACTTTAAATTGGGGGTGTTTTGCACATTTATATTTGTAGCAGTTGCATGGTGACAAAACTCTATAAGGTATTTCAGTAGGTACTGTACATTGTACTGTGTATTTGTAAAGCATTTGATTTTAACACATCTCTTTATAGCTTTCAAGTTAAGCTCAGAGAACATAACAAATATGTTGTCAAAACTAAAGTAGTATACTTAATTACGTGGACTGTCTTGAAAGTGTTGGAGGAAATACAGCAATGCCAGTAAGCTAGGAAAGAGTTTCTCTAAAACAAACATTCTTTACGTATTGTTATTTCTTAAGATGCCTTTCTGACTGAAAAGGGCAGGAGAAATCCTGAAAAGGAGAAGGTCTGTAGGATAGAATAGGGAGAACGTTCTGGTGGATCCTCCTAGACTGAAACTGGGTTGAGCGTCACTAAAGTCCGGCTGAGTAGTGCAGGATTTCAGAACAGTGCCTTTACTTTCTCGTTTTATAACACGATGCCTGAAGCTACTGCATACCAGAACTTGTATGAAAAGCAGGTAATAGCAGGTATTATTATTCTGAAGTCAGTTTTTTAAAGAGAGAGACAATTTACTGGCACAACTGTGCTTGAATTCTGGTATGCTTTACAGAAGCCTGTGGTTTGATGAGGATAGTTTGACCAAAAAGATTCAGAGCAAAAATTCCCCATCCATTATTCATCAACTAAAATTCTGAATAAGAATACATAGATGAATTGCCCAATTCCATAAGTATTACAAAGTAACTCTGTGTAAATTAAAGGAGAGTAGATTTCTGCACGGGTACTCCCTTCCAAAGCAGCTGCCCTTGCCTTTTACTGTCTGAGCCTGCCTGTGACTGACTGACGCCTGAAAGAAAATTCATTCGGATTCAGGTACGAGTAGGCTTAGATCACGTCGACTGTTTCCCTGAAAAATGCCACACACGGTCACTTTTATTTGAAAGCAAGAAAGCCTTTGTACTGTTTAATTTTCTGACTAACATGAATAAATTCAAATATAAACAAGCTTAATTAGATCTTTTTTTCCTAGATGAGAGGTTTTGAGATGAGGTTTAATACACATGAATTGTGCACTGAAATATCAGATGTAATTAACTTATTTCAGGTTCTCTGAATATTCCCATGTAGAGACACACAAATTGTTGTAAGAGTTTAGGTTGAAATTTTATTTTCTCAGTTGGCAAAACTGCTTTAAAAGACTCCTGCAGTTTCCTGCCGTGATGGCACTCCCGTGGTGGCACCAGTTAGAACTATTTGGATGATTATGTTGTCAACTGGATCATAGCAAGGATTTGGCTTAAAAGAAGAAAAAGCTTTAAAGAGTGGTAATATGCAATTGTTTTATTTAACCTGAATAATTTTTATCATTATATTTATACCGTGGCTTTGCTGGCACGTGCACCAGTGCAGCAAAGAGAACAGTGAACTTAGACATGTTGGGGGCAAACCAGGAACAGCCTGGACAGGGGAAAGTAGTGTCTCGTGACTGCTCAAGGTAGGTGCTCAAAGCAAAATCAGCTTAAAGTTGCCAGGGACTGGAGTAAAAGGTAATTATGTTAATTTAGAGTCACTTCCCTGGGACCATTAAAAGATCCAGTCCTATTCCTCATATGGCTCGTTTTTAGCAAAGTCA
Source organism: Pedionomus torquatus (assembly GCA_013398155.1). Lineage (NCBI taxonomy): Eukaryota > Metazoa > Chordata > Aves > Charadriiformes > Pedionomidae > Pedionomus > Pedionomus torquatus. Next base: position 173,628 of record VZRU01012791.1, read on the forward strand.
ATGAGAGTGAGGACTGAAACGCAGACGGACCTGCAAGGCCGAGATCCATCTGCTGTGCCAGGGCAGCTTCCTGCACATTCGAGTGATCTACAAGCTGAAAAATGTTAACCTGGGATTTAGTGCACCCATTGGTGCTCTTGAGACTTCGCATAGAGCAGTTCCACCTTCCTGCGCTCCCCTCTTCCCCCAGCTCTTTGGTNGATGAGGTTTAATACACATGAATTGTGCACTGAAATATCAGATGTAATTAACTTATTTCAGGTTCTCTGAATATTCCCATGTAGAGACACACAAATTGTTGTAAGAGTTTAGGTTGAAATTTCCTGCGCTCCCCTCTTCCCCCAGCTCTTTGGTAGCTTTTCGGCGAGGTCAGTGCCATCACGCCCGTGCAACTGTAAAAGTGTGAGCACTCGCACAAGAGCATGGAGCCAGGGGGAGTTCATTTTTCAGTCTTAGCCCCCAGAGTGGCCACAGCCAGTTAAAAAATACCCAGCCCCAGCCTTAGGAAGGGCAGCACAGAACTGCAGTCCAAATGACCCGTGTCCTCACCTCCAGGGCTGTGGACAAATGTCTGGGATGGGCAGTGGCAGCTGCTGTGGTGAGGGTAGGGAGCCACTCCCTTCCTAGGGCATGAGAAGTGATGCCAAAGCCATCCCTAGAACACATACCCTTGACCAAAATTTACACTCAAAGATAGTCCTCTATTTTTTGTCTCTGAATTTCGTTTTTTGAAAATGTTGAATGCCGAGGGAAGCAATTGTGCAAGACGGTCGTCAATATTTAAGTTGTGATTGTCATTTTTTGGTGATGCCTGTAAACGTCCTTCCAAAACACAAAAAAATTAATTCATAAATAATTAAAAAAAATTTGGAACACTGAGAAATACATTTTCAAAGTAATTTCATCTCTTGAGTGAGAGTTAAGGGAAAAAAATGAAACAATTGAAAACTGTGAGTAGGATTTCTTCCCAGGCAAAGCAGCCGAATGGGCTTAGCTCTGGTGTTGGCGATGCACAGAGTATACCCGCAGTGGTTGTACCCACTGCCTCCCCTTCCAGACCGCCGTGGGGACAGCAGAAAATAACCCTCTTTTTCATACAGAGCTAAAGATGTTTGTGGCGCTCTGCAGCACCATTGGGTTAAGTGCGTGTGCTCGAGTAATAACAAACCTTTGTTTCTGATGTTGAGAACCAGTTTGTGGTGTTCTTCACATTGAAGTATTATGTGAGTGCTCGTGTTTAGAACAGAAAACCTTGTAATAGTGGGAAAAATAATGTGCAGATACCTTTCTTTCATTACAGGGGCTCTTGGGCCACTCAGAAGTAGAGATTGCTGAGTGGACACACATGTCAGGAGTGGGGGCCCCCAGCACAGAGCTGCCCACCCATTCCAGCAGTTCGGTTCACTCCTTCCAGTATTCAGAAAGAATAAAATCCATTTCCACCGTACATTTACCCAGCCCTTTAAAACCTCATTTGAGTACAGTGCCCCCTGAAGCACGTTTTTAAAGCAGCGTTTCTATTTTGCTTCGGTTTTAGTACAGTAGAGACATTTTCAGTGATCAGAGGCTGCAGTTGCAGGTGGGCAGCAAATGGGCCCTGCCACGATTGTTGAGTGTGTTTCCACAAAATGTAATTTGGAAGAGAAACAATGTACCAGCACACACAAAATCTTCATTTCCTGTATAAAATGGAAATGCTAAATATTTTAGGAATGGAGTATGAAGTGTGACTCTCTTAAAACTGTAGTTCTGTGTATCAAGGAAAGATCCAGCTATGATGTGGGAGCAGTAGAAGACGTGCCAGGAGCATAGTTCCTTGTCTTTGTTGGTGGAGAACAATGTCCAAAAAGATAGTGTCGTTATATAAAGTCTAAGTTTATATTTATCCTTTAAATCTAATTGAAATTACACTAAATAATATGACTGCAATTATTTTTTAAACTGCTTTTATAGATTTTGCTTGTTTTGTTTGCACAGTCTTTTAATTTGCTGTTCATTCTAGGCTGGGAGAATACTTGTCTTGGTGATGTGTCCCTGGAGGATAACAGGCACCATCGTGGCAGTCACACCATGCAATGTTTTAAACCTGCACAAGAAATGCCCAGGAATGCCAGTGCTTCAGGGCAGTCCTCCAGAACAGCTTTGGCTCGCAGTAGGACCCAGTGAAATGCACTGTGCAATAGCAAAGTATATAATCTCTTAGTTCATTTACGTCTGTGCCACCAAATACTGTAAAAACACACCGTTAGTGAGTGTGTCACGGATCTGTTGAGTGTATAAAATAGGAATGGTTTTCTTCAGTTATGATGTTATGGAAATATATATAGAATGAAAATATGAATGCAAAGAGACGTTTTATCTCTGCAGATAGAGAAAAGCCTATTACGTGAAAGGAGAGAAGAGGAATACAGGTAGTTAAGATGGAGTGAATATATATATATATATATATATATATACACATACAGTGCATATGCTTAAAATTGAGTAAGTTACATGGAATATAGGTATTTTTTAAAATACATGACTTCATTAACTATAGAGCTCCATCCATCCATAAAGGAGGATGTTTACCTGAAATGTATTTCATACCCATTAATTATGCAGTCATCACTGTAACAAAGAATTGCTTTGCCCTTGTCTATTTTAATGATATAAGTGAAGAAAATTATAATTGTTTGAAATGAACTGTTAAAATAATTGGCTTACATACTAAAACTGCTTCCAGGAGAAAAACAGTTATATAATTGATGATACCTAAAGATTAGGGGTAAAAAATCCAGGAGAAAATAGTTTAAAAAGAAGGGCTCTTGAGAATACAAAAGTGTTGAAATCTGTAGAGAGAAGCTCAGCAGCGTGTAAAAGAAGTAACTCAAATAGCATATCCCCAAATCACTGCTAATATTGAACAATGCCTTTTTTACAACAAATGTGAGTAAAGAACTCCTCCGTGAGGGAGTGTTAAGGCATCATAAGCTGTGCAGAAATTAGTCATCAGTGTTTGAAGTAAAAAACAATCCTCTGTGGCGGTACATAAAGAATTACACATCCTTATAACTAAAGACTGTCTTCATAAGTCTCCACAAGAGAATATGTCTTGGGTGCATCAACATTTTTGAGGGTTCTCATTGTATAAAACCTTCATTTTGGAATTTCCAGACTAAGCTATTTAATAGTGCCGGCCTAAAATTTCCTTTCTTTCAGCTTCTTCCTTGGGCTTCTCTATTATTTTATGAAACAAATGTCTGAAGTTTCTAACACATTCTTGAAAAATATTTCCCTCATTACTTAAAAAGATAAAATTAGGATTCTTAAAAACCGCAGGACCCAAAAACCCCAGCTGGGTTGTGTGGAATGCTCCAGCTGAGATAATATGGTGGTCTGTTACTCAAGGGAGATACCTGCTGGCGTTTGACCTAGAACCACTCGGTTGAGTATAATTTTTAGCACATCTGCATTTCAGGCTAAAATATTATTAAAATATGCATGTGTGTCGTGGGTTTAACAGAGAAGACCTTTTTATGATCTATGTGGTCTCCAAGAATGGAGTGCTGTTGTGCTGATGAAGCATTTGCAGCGCACAGTGCAGTTCAGATTCCGTCAAGACAATTTGCTCTTTGCTTCCACTTTCTTGCAGTGCATTCACACAGTTATAGTCACTCAGACACCCAGATGTTTGTATCCCGTCTCTCTGACATGTTTTTATAAATTACCTCTTTTGTAAGAAATTAAGTAGGTCAGTCAAATTCCAGTGTGCTATGAATCAAGTGGCCCAGATTTATTTCAGTGCAAGCCGTTAACGTTCAGATTGTCCTCTACTGAGTCACACATGATCAGCAATGGGAGGACATACAGAAACTCCCTGAGCTCAGGCAATCAAGATAAGGTCAGGACGCTCGCTCTCCATTTCTCTTCTGCTTTTTGTGCTTTCTCAAAAAGGACGAAGACCCAGTCCAGAGCCGCAGCACTGTTACTCTTGCCGGCTTCTAGTTTCTAGTATTGAGACATTCCTGTTTATTGACTAGCTGACAGATGACACCCTTGTGGGAGTCAGTTATATTTTTAGGTGCGTTTTATAGAGTTTATTATGATAGCTAGAATGTAGGAAGCATGCCATGTTTTTAGAGTAGGTGTCTCAAAAGAACAAAACAGTTTAGAAGCCCAGGGTGTCCATCCTCCCCATCTTCTGCTTGTCATCCTCAAAGTGATGTGCACAGTAGACTTTTATTCAGATTGTAAACTCCTGAGGACAGACCTGGTCTTTGGCTTCATGCCCACGTATGTCCACATGCGTGTGTGCAGGCATTATGTCTAGCACTGGAGAGTCTTGGGCCGTGCTCCTCATAAAATAAAAGGACAGGTAGTAAATAGTAATGGTGCACAGTCTTAATGCCGTCACCTGTGTTTTCGGTGCTGTTCTCTGTCCTTCTTCCCCAACCGGTGATGAAAATCACCATTGGTGACCAGGGTCCTAATTAGTGCTGAGCGCATATCAGTTTTATGCTTTAAATCTTTTGTTAGCCATCCTTTATGTAAATAAAGCCCGTGCATCTAAGAGTCATTTTGTGACATACCCCTCTGCATCCGTTCTCTGCCTGTACCCTCCCACCTCTTTTGCTCTTCCTAAATTTGGGGCATTTTCCCTGTGCAGCACTAACAAATATTATTTGCTGTCGTGGTCTCCCTTTCCAAGTTTTAAAACGGAGTCTGCAAAACACGTGTATGCATCTCCGGTACCCTGGTTGGAGCTAATTCAGAATCCTAAAATTAGTGCTTTTTTGGTTTTCTAATTTGACCTTTTCCAAACGCTGCAACAGGGGATGTCATAAGCTGCAATAAAGGGATGGAGCTCCAGACCAGGAGGGCAGCTGGATGATCTCTGGCTGTGTAGAGCCATCAGAGTTGGTTGCTCTTTCTGAAAGAGAGTTTTGACATCTCCATGTACAGTGAATCCCCGACCGTGGCAATATGCCGGAGCCGTCCGGGCACGGTCCTGGGCAGCGGCTGTAGGTGGCCGTGCTTGCACAGGAGGGTTGGACCAAAGGTCACCTGCGGGTCCCTCCCGACTTCAACCATTCCGTGCTGCTGTGAACCTCTGCCTGCCTGCCTCATCTGTCCTATTCATGGCTGACTTCTCCATTTCTCTGATACTGCCTCAAAAGAGCTGTACCTGGTTGTGTTCCCAAATGCATCCCTTCTTACTACCTCAATGTATCCTCCTCCTGATCAGCTCAAAGGTAATAGATCTCAGTTCAGATATGAGGTTAGTGCCAGAGGATCTATATGCAATGTTGGTGTTCACTCTTCCTTTCTTTTGCTCTCCCTTGAAATCCTTAGTTCAAATCCAGTCGTACATTCTCATAGCCACGCCACAATATTTGAGGTTTAATCACTTCCTAATTCAGCTGGATTCTGTGAAAAATCTAGCTCTTTTGCGGGTGAGTCAGTGTTAGGCTAGTTCGTAACTTGAACACGGCCTCCAGCTGTAGTGGAGAAGTCCAGAGACAGTGTCCTTTAGATTTTGAAATGTGCAAAGATGATACCATGAACGTACGCCAGCAGTGTTTGTGCAGCTCTGCACGGTCGTTGGTTTGCAGTGAGCCAGTTCTAACACGGGCTACCCAGAGCTGGAGTGATGGTCAGGAAAATGCTTTGAATGTTTCCATTTGAATGTGGAATTGGAGACTAACTGGAAGATATGTGGACGTAAATTGTCTTTCTTCTTCTCGAAGCCGTACGAGGGGCTCAGACTCCAGGACCTGCGGAGGCTTAAGGATATGCTGATTGTGGAATCTGCTGACATGCTCCAGGCCCCACTCTTCACTGCAGAAGCTCTGCTTCGGGCACACGGTAATCCCAAACCTTAGAGACTAAGCTCTTCTCAGCAAAATCAGAATTGCAGTTGCATGTGCACTTTTTCTTTCCAAGTAAGAGATCAGTAGCAGTTGATCAGATGGCAGGAGGTGGCTCAGGCAGGACTTCAGAGAGAAGCGCGGCTGCAGCGTGTCAGAGGGCGCTGGGGAAGGCGAGGAAGATGATGGGAAAGAGATTCAAACTGGGAATTGTGATGGGAGACACTGCAATTTAGCATGGAGAAACAGAGCTTCCCTGTATTAGTCAGAAACAGGGACACAGAACTGCCACGGTTTTGTATGTCAAGTTCCTCATACCTGTTTTTGTCAGACTTGGTTCTCTGCCACTATATATTTGTGTATAAAACTGGATCAAATTTTATTTATTTCTTGTTGCACTAAAAGCAGTCAGTAATAATAATTGTAATGCATGGTTGGGAATTGCCTTGGGGTTTAAAGCATGTGAGTGTGTCCTTTGAAGGATTTTTGTAGTTACTCTTTTAATACAGGGTGTACTTTTCTGTGTCTGTAGCTCGTCTGATGTCACTGTAGTCAGTCTGTGCTCTTGTGTCATTTAAACTGGGTTTGTGGGGATGGGGATGTACTGAGGTCAGTGTTGGCTGCAGACAGAAGTGTCTCTGAAGCTCAGCAGAAGCTGCAGGCTTCGGTTGGGTTGTTCAGAGCTCAGCGGAGCGCAGCACGGTGACTGTGGCCCGGGGAGCTGCCCGGGTGGCCAACGGCTTGGGTGCTGCTTGCAGCTGCAGCCACTGTGGTTGTGGCGGGTTCCCTGTGAAGATAAGAGGGAGAGGGAAAAGTGGAAAAAGCCTCAGCGTTTGGCAGACTTCCATGAGGAGGGCATGATACCTGAGACTCACCTCATCTCCGTTGCTTTCAGTAGTCGGTGTCTGTGCTCCTGCAAACACTGGAGCCAGCGACCGCCTTCTGCCGCTCCGATGGTATTGAGGGCACGGCCTTTGCCTAAATAGTTTGTAATGGTGATTATTTGTTTAATTCTTAAAATGTGCTTGTGTGATATTTGAATGCTACTGTGGTTTCTTGGAATACTCTGATGAAGGCTAAATATTACTAAATATTTGATTAAGTGGGTAGGCAGATTCTGCAAGCTGTGCAGATATTTTGAAGAAGAAAACGATGGCAACATACTGCTTAAACAGGCAGCACGGTCCACAGTAAGTCTGAAAGCTGTGCTGCTGATGTAGACTGTGCAGAAATGTCTCCAGCATCTTGCAAGCAGGGACTGAAAGTTGAGAAGAAATCAGTCTGTGTTGGAAAGGTCATCTTCCTGGTGTTGCCATAGTGATGTAGCAGGAACTTCGTGCCCTTGGCCAGCGTGGAGAGAGGCACAGCCAATTTGCAGGTCACGAGAAAATCAACGGTTTTGCCTGTAGCTGTAGTTGTGTTCTGGAAATTATTCAAATGGAATTTGTTTTATTTGAAGTGAAGACATAGAATTGCTTCAGCCTAGTGAGGGGTATCACCGAGCTATTTACACAGGCTTCGGCAGTGGGGAGACACCAACTGCCAAATTGTAATGGGTTTGCGTTAATCCTGGAATCCATAAATTAATGTGAAATTGCAACTCACACTTTATTGGTGAAAAGCCTATTTTATAGGTGAAAGCCTGTCTTGGAAAGATCATTCTTATATACTCCGTTTAATAGTTTACAGACATGTTATATTTAATCATATTTAATCTAACAAACTTTGCTTGGTTTTGTCATACAACTATATTAGATCACTGACAGACTGTGGGAGTGGAGTGTAGTTGGTTGGTTGATTTTTTAAATTAAGAGATGGAAGTATGAAGAGCTAATCCAATGTTATTATGGCAGTCATGAAAATAAATAGCTTCACAGTTTTTCTACAAGTACTTTTTCAAGATCCTCATGATAAAAGAGGCAATTCAGCAAATAGAACCACCTGGTATTTTACTGAAACTCCTGAGTTAGTAAAGAAAACACGGTACAATCCATTTAGTAGCATGTCTTAATGCCGAGAAATTTTGAAGATGGATTTAGAAACAAAGGAGCTCCAGAACACTTTTAGCAGGTTTTTTTTTGCATCTTAGCATCAGTCAGCTCCCCTCTGGAAGATGGGAAGCTCAGGGGGATTTGAAAAATGCTAAAAAAATTTACAGTTTTTGAAGTGTAAGTATGTTCGGAGTCCATGTCTTTAAATAATTGCAATTAAACTAGCCCGTGATTTGCCTTAGCTGAGACAGATAAGTAAGTACCTGATCCGTAAATTGTCTCCAGCTCAAAGGCGTTTTTAATAGGAGGAGGGAGCGGGTTTTAGAGTGATAGCAATCCTTACTTGACGGGCACTGTTGCTACTGTGTTTGGTGCTTAGAGCACTTTTTCTATCCAGCATTAGTACAGCATAGGGATACTATTTATCTTTCTTGGATAAAATCTAAAATTCAGTAAAATTAGCACAGCTCTTTTGGTTGATAACATTGAGTTTCCAGTGGGAAATCTACAATTGCTGTCAATAAATATTGAACATGGTTTTATTTCCCTGATATTCCAGGGAAAGGAGATGCTTGCGACATGATTGTGTACATAAATACATTGCATTACATGTTATCTTGGAACACGTTCCCTAAAATTTAACGTCTTGAGTCCCATTCACTTACCCTTTATTGTATTTATTTATTTCTAAAATTTTGGGGCTTAGTGTTTGTGTGTCCTTTTGAGGATGCAGTTACAAGATGTGCTTAAAACATTGTCAGCCGCATAATGTCCTGTCTTGGTGTGCTTGTTGAAGACTGGGACAGGGAGAAGTTGCTGGAGGCCTGGATGTCTAACCCGGAGAACTGCTGCCAGCGTTCGGGGGTCCAGATGCCCACACCCCCCCCCAGCGGGTACAATGCCTGGGACACGCTCCCTTCCCCGCGCACCCCACGCACCACGCGCTCCTCCATAACCTCCCCGGACGAAATCAGCCCCTCGCCAGGAGACCTGGAGACGGCCGTGGTAAGTTTGGAAATGGGTGTGAAGCAGAAGAGCTTATTCCGAAGCGTGGCACGCCTGCGCGGGGTGGGCAGCTGCCTCCTCCTCACACCCTCACAGTACCTCTGGCAAGGTCTGAAGCGCTCCTCTGCCCAGTTGTTGGCACCTCAGACCTTCTCTGTAATAACAGTACCGCCGGTACAAGCACTCTCCTTTGGCCTCGGCGGTCCCCCCGAGCGGTGTTTCAGCCAGCTGCAGGCACATCGCTGCGTGCGGCTCCCCCGAGCTTCTCTCCTCCCCTCGGACTGCCCGGGACGTTCACTCTCATGGTCTCCATTTCCCTGGATCTGCTCCATGCTGTGAACCCTGCCTTTTGAAAAGTTTTGCTTTAGAAAACAGGATTCTCTTTGTCTGCCTTTTGAAATGTCAGCTACTAGTGTGCTGTGAGCTTATAATCACTTCTGCTGCGTGGGGGCTGCTCCGTGCTGTTTGCGAGGCTGCTGCAGATCTCAAATATGAAAGTGCCTTTCATTGAAGTCGGCGTGCATCTGTGGGGAGACAGAGTTCTCTTTTTAATAATCCGCAGCTGCAGCATTAGAAAAGTTTTGCTCCATGACCTAAGCATTTTTCTAGAACTATTCTATGCATTCTCGCAGATGGATCACCCCGACACCTCCTGGTAAAGTTAAGGGGTTTGCATTCCTGCATGGAGATTTTTTTTCTTCTTTATTTCTAAAATGCTGAAAAAGAAGCTCTGTAGAAGGAACAGCGTTATCCTACATGTATTTATGTGAGCAGTTAAATACCATCCAGGAATAGATCCTAATTAAAGGTTACTTGTTTTCAGTTTTACATTGTGTTTGGTTTGTCATTGATGGTCCGTAGGACGGGGATGCAGGTTTGGGTGACAATTGCCATTCTGGATCCAGGGCGTCTAAATCCAAAGTTACACATTTAGTATTCCTGATCGATTAAAAATCTTATAGAGAGCTATCAAAATAATATTTTCAAGATCTTCTTTATGAAATAATACATATTTTTCTCTCTCATTTTGGCAGGAAAATTAAAACTAAAGGAAAGAGATTAAATAAAACCACAAGCCATAAATCTTCTTTTTGGATTTTGCATGGACATCCTATTTTATAATTAAAACCCTGCCATTAAATGTTCTGTACTTGATGTTTTGAACTCATGGCTTCATGAAATTCCCTATTGTAAAGTTGATTATTTTAAGCAAAATTGAAAACTTACATAAATGGTATAGTGAACATTTTTGATGCGTTGTCAGCTTCTAAAGTACTGAATTTTGGCAAGACAGTAAGCTGAAGTGACTGAAAGAGCAAGTGCCCTCGTCAGTTCTTACACTTTAATTGCTGACTTTTTTGGTATTTCATGCATATGCTTTAAATGTTTTCAGAGTAAAGGTCTTAATACTCGATGTTACTTTTTCTGTAGTACTGAGTTGTCTAAAACTCAGCAGAGGTATCTTCTGCTGGAACATTTGTAGCTTAACTTAGTCTTGATTTTAATGGAAAGTGCAGGTTATTATTTGAAGTTGTTGCTGGTGTGGCACAAGGTTATTGCTCCACCTTGATTTGACCTGACTGTGTGAGATGCTGAATGTTTCCTGTAGCCTCAGTCATGTCTAAGCTCCATTTCTGGCTGCCTGTGCAGCTGATGAAGTTAGAACTCGGGGGACAAAAGGGACCTGAATTTTTCAAGCTCTCAGCGTTCTGCAGGGTTAAGGATTTACTGAGCTGGAGGAGACGATGGAAGGCACCCTGAAATGTGGTGCTTGAATGGGGAGGTAGAGAAACTGAGGTACCCAATCTTTCCCATTTCGAGGGCCTAAATAGCTTTTTTTTTTCCTGGTTATGGTTAGATTTTTTTTCCCTTACTGAGCACTTTAAATTTCTGTTGAGATTTGCCAACATTAACTTGTCCCGCTAACAGTACGAAAGGCTTTAGAGTATTTCTTAACCAGAAGTACTTTTTCCATCTGCAGTGTGGCATTTGCATGTGTAACATTTCTGTGTTTGAAGACCCGGTGGATATGCCCTGTGGGCACGACTTCTGCAGAGCCTGCTGGGAGGCGTGAGTAGATTTCCTTTTCTGTCTTTTGAGAAGCTTTCACGCTTCCCAGTTGGAAGAGGGGGGGACAGAGACCATAAACAGCTAAAGTTAAAGTGCCATTTGGGTTTCAGAGAGTTTCTGGTTTGACCCTGTGGAATATCTAGGTGCCCATCAACTGTTCTAGGATTACCTGATGCTTGTTTTGGTCCTGGCTCAGCCGAGCTCTGAAGCGAATGTTCCCAGCCTGCGGGTGAGCCGGCTCCTCCTGCGCCCCGTGTACGTGCTGAAGCAGGCTCGTGCTCAGTTCCATCTCTTAGGGCAGCACACTGAATTCAGGCATTGTAAATCCATCTCTGGTTGGAAAAGCAACTAAAATGCTTTCTTACATTGAGGGGCTAATAACTGAGGAGTAGATCTAGCGCAAAAGTTTTCGTTAGTGCAGTGCTCATGCTGCTACTTCTTTTTTTCCAAGTCACAATAGTCACACCAATGAGAAACTTACAGACGATTATGCTGGTACAAATACTAATCGTTCCTCCCAGGAACACTTATTTCTGTACCCAGTGCCTTTACATTCATCCTCGTCCCTGTTCAGCTGCTAGCACTGTGCCTCAGCGGTGTCTGGTGGTGGTGGTGGCAGCACAGCTGGTCCTGCGGATCAGCCCAGTTTGTACCAATGCACTCCTGTGTCCGGGAGCAGCGCTCTCTCTTCCCATGAGCTTTCAGAAGGCAGTTCTTTTCGGTGGCAGAAAATGAATGGCTCTGTTGTCTCGTGAGTTGTCACGCAGCGACGTAGAAGTTAGCGGGAGGCGATGCTTCTGCTTCGGGCCCTGTCCTGTGTGTGCTGCGGCCGTGCCTGTGCCCAGGGCTGCAGCTCAGTGTCAGGCGTTTGCCGTGGCGCTTCCAGGGTGGGATTCGTCCCTCTGAGCCAGTCATCCTGAGTCACTGGGACCGTGGCCAGGACTGAGCTCTCCCCTTCTGAGATACAGCTCGATGAGCTGGCAGCTGTCTCTACCTTTACTGTTAAAGGATCCCAGGTGACAGAATAGCCTGTCCTTTAGATGAGTATCATCCTTGATGGCAGATTAGTGAGCAAGTTACAGCTTTTAAACTACAGAGCCTTGTGCTGTCAAAGTCCACTTTCAGCAGATCTCTGCTCGATCTGTCTCCCCTTCTGGTGCTTAGGGACTGTAAAGGTCTCCATTGAGAAATTTGTTTGCAAGAGCAGACCTATTTTGACTAGCACGGTTGTAAAAATTAATTGCATAGCAAATTAATTGTTTCTTAGATTAATTACAGTTATGTGTTCCATTTCTCAGTTAAGTTAGAAGTAATGCTGGGTTTAATTAAGCGTTGCACAGCTGTCTAATAAATGGCAAGGATGGAAACGGCAAGCAGCCAGGGCTCAGCATAGTGGATGGTGCTCACTTTTGAACCATGGCAGTCGTCTGTCTGTTTTTTTTTAATGATGCTGTTCGTCAGATCTGTAGCCCTTCTCAGCAGAAAGAGATCCTTCCTATTTGCTTGAAATGTGATATATGTGAACCTAGTACAAAGTATTCAGCAGCCTTTTAATTTTTACTTTTTTTATTCACAATACTGACTGACATAATTCTGGCAGATTTTTGAATCTGAAAATTCAGGAGGGTGAAGCTCACAACATTTTTTGCCCAGCGTACGATTGTTTCCAGCTTGTGCCTGTAGACATCATAGAAAGTGTGGTTTCCAAGGAGATGGACAAAAGATACCTTCAGTTTGACATTAAGGTAAGTTATCAAGCTGTTCTTGTGCTCTTCAACCATATTTCATTTTATAAAAAATTACTTACAACTTCTGTGTGAAACGCTGCAGTGTATCTGTAGCTTTCCAAGTACAAAATCATAAATTAATATGTACACTGAATTACCAAACGTCTTATATGACACCGTATGTCATAGTATCAGTGCTCGATACACCGCTAAGGAAAAAAGGAAAGAACGTTAATTCACCAATGTGACAGGCACAAATGCAGTACTTATGTAATGTATATATAATGCAGTATTAATAAAATTATTTGGTCAAACTAATGTTCGTAGCAGGCGCTACGAAGCCAGCCTTGTTTGTGTTGGCCATCTAAAATTTTAAGAGTGTTAGGATTATTGTTACTACCAAGAGACTGTTTACCTTCAGGAATAGTACCTGGTTCCATTTTCAAAATTTATTAGTACAGATGAATTACTTGTTTTTTTCTGTCCAATCCTTGGTATGATTGCTGTATATTGGAAGGAAAGTAGAAGAATCTTGATTTGGTTTTCCTGTTTCCTTTTTTTAATTTCTGGCATTACAGCTTGTTTTTAAAAGCAGTCTTTTAATTCTCCCCTTTTCTTTTATCCTGGTGTGGTAATGAACTGGTCTTTGAGATAATGCACTGCTTTATCGTGGGGGGCAAAACTGTGACAGGCCTCTTTAATACCCAGTAACAGACTCGTGCCCAGTAAGATGCAAATTAAATGACCAGGTCTGAACGATCTTTCACATCTTGGTATTATATTTTATTTTTTTCACATCTTGATCCAGTGATCAGCATAGGCTTGAAGCAAAGTAGTGAGAGTTCTGTTTCCTCCTCATTTATTAGACGCAAGTTTTATGAAAGAACACCTGCTATATTAACCCAAAAAAGATCAGAGGTAAATTCCTGAGTTAGTCTAGTTCTGCTTTCAAGTTTATTATGGATGGGGTATATTATATTGTGGGAATTTTTTTTAATCAATGAGGTTTTAATTAATTTCAACTACAAGGGTTGGTTCCGAGTGCATTGCCGGTGCCTGCATACTGGAAGTTTACAGTAAGTCGTATGACAAGGGAGTTGTCTTGCACACATTGAACATTTTGTTTGGGATGGAAGTCATTTGTGTCTTAGTGTGAGCCCAGAGCGCCGTAGTTTTTAGAAAAAAATAAGGCAGAGATTAAATTATTCCCATTTTGTAGCTTTTTAAAAGCCTATCAAAGTAGCTACGAGGTTGTGCTTACGCTTTTTGGCTTTGTTCCTTCAAAGGAAAATTGTGAATACGGAATGGTTTATATCAATGATGAACTCTGATCTTACACAGTAAAATATTTCCCTTTTTTCCCTTAGGCCTTTGTTGAAAATAATCCTGCCATTAAATGGTGTCCTATACCTGGCTGTGAAAGAGCAGTAAGGCTCACGAGACAAGGATCGAATTCATCGGGATCAGATACCCTTAGTTTCCCCATGCTGAAAGCCCCTGCTGTAGACTGTGGAAAAGGACATCTTTTCTGCTGGTTAGTACTGGGAACCCACAAACCTACCTCACCTCACAGCCACTGCCCTGCGGGGAAAAGTCCCACGTGGAACTAAGGCTGCGGCAGAAATGGTGATGGGTTGGTGTACGGCTGTACTGACCCGTGTCCCCTCACCTGCACACAGGGAGGGTTCTGGTGCCGCCCTGCTCGCTGCTGGCTCTGTTGGACGCAGCAGTGTGGTGCTGGGCTGTTCTGTTCTCAGTTCTGACGGGGCGCAGGAGGAGCAGGAGTTTTCTGTTTGTCTGGATAGTTGTAGTACACCTGAAACACGGCACGTTCTGAATTGTAGCACGGAAAATCAGCAGGTTTTATCTCTTTCTGAATTTTGGTAAAGTCACCTCCAAGAACCTGGAGTTTCAGTAGGACTGAGGAGGACCTTTCGGTTCACACGCAGCTGTTCTGCTTGCAGGAGCACACCAGTAACTGTTTCACTTCAGGGTCAGCACTTGAGTCTTAAGATGAATAGAAGCTCGAGGAGTGAAAAGCCATAGGAGATTTGAAAAGCATCCCTCAGAGTGCCCGTCTTGGGCACTTCCACGGAAAGGACAACAGCAGGCTCAACAAAAGCAAAAAAGTGGTGGAATATTTTTCTGAAGTGTAGATTAAAGTGCTACCCCTTAGATTCCTTTTAGGTTCTCTTTAGATTTAGACTGACAGTTTAGAACTATTGTAGTGGGATATCCTGTTGGCTGCTGGAAAATCAAAAAGGGTCAACCAAAGCATAGATGTTCGGAAAAGCTGAGTAATCTTTTTGTTTTTCAATTGAAACCACGTTTCAATTCAATTTTCGTTTTTCAATTGAATCAACAATCTGCTTGATTCCAACTATCGTAAGACTTTCAATGAAAGGTGCTTCTGATTTTAGTTCTTTACCCATATGAATGGAAAGGAAGAAGGAACAGGAGGAAAGCAGACATAATGGAACAACCCCAAAAGACAGAAGACACAGCTTCTTGGAAAGAGGTGGTTCACGATGGGTGGAGAACTTGGAAGGAAATGAAACCTGTAGAAACAAACCAGAAAACACTTTTTACCAGGGAACATATAGCAAACCTTAGTACTATTCCACAAAAAGGTACCATCCTCTCAGACTTGCTTCTGATTACAGACAGAGAATCAACTTTCCCATTAACTCAAAGGACAGAGCTTACAACGACTTCAGTGTAATGTTGGCATGGTCCTTCAGACATTGGCAGCTTCTGCTTCCTCTACACGGGCTGAGTGTACTGACTCCCCAGAACGTCCTCTGAGTGCCTCATTTTTATGAGAAATGTCGTTTTGATGGTTTCTGGTAATATTTCTGAATGTTCTTTTTATGGTAATGCCTTGAGATGTGGCACAAGCAAATACTGTTAAGGTCTTAAAAAAGACCTCATTGTAGCAGCAGAATGTCCAAGAAGGCCTTTCCAAGGCTGTTTTTCTTCCCCACAAACGCCAAAGAGGAGTTCCAGCAATGGCAGGAAAGTTCTGCTGTCCACCACAGCGTCCTGCAGCAAATCGGGGCTGTTTGACGAGGAAAGCTGAGTCAGCCCTACAGTACAAATTCCCCGTTTGTGAATGAGATGAGTTCCTCTGAAGAAGAAGAAAGTGTGTTCTCAGTTCAGAGGGTTTTCATCGTTACTCTGTGCTTTACATCTTTCAAATTCCATCAGCACGTCCCACGGTTCCATACTTAAGTCACTTCTGCACTTTTACCTGGGTAACTGCAGCTTAGACATTGTCCTGGCAGTTCATGCTGCATTTGGTAAGAGGTTCTTCAGAATTTATGTATCAGAATACTCCTGCCAAACACTAGGTAATCACTTGCTTTTTTTGGACCTATAGCCTTCCTGCTCATAAAGAAAGTGTTTCACAGAGTTCTGCACCACTTGTCCTTGCTGCTTTCATCCCACATGGAGACAAGGGGCCAGTCTCCTTCTGTGGGAGAGATGTCTCTTCAGGTGCGCTTGGGAAGCCAATTGCACAGCATTACAGCATTCTGCTGTTGATTGGAAATTCATTAGTATGATACAAATGAGGGGGGAAACAATGAGGGGAGTGAAAATCCAGAACTGCATTCTTCTTGGATGATGCTTTTATCACAGAATCATAGAATGTTTATTGTTGGAAGGGACCTTGAAGATCACGAAGTGGAGATGTCTGAGACTATTTGCTGTTATTTAGTAAAAAAGGGAGTCATTACATATCCAGAGTTTATGTTGATGCGTCTACACTGAAGCACCATCTGGAACTATGTATCTGCCAGGACGTAATAGAGAACGCCATTCTCAAAGCTAGGAGCGGCTTCAAGAGGGGCTCGAGGGGCTCGTTTCTGCCCTGTGTCCGTGTAACTAAGGTAAAGCCCCCGTGGAAACAGTAAGCAACAATAAATACTTAATGCCGTGTTGAAGGGCTTGAGTCTCCTTCCAGATTGAAAGCTTGATTCTAGTTAAAGATTACTTATTGCCACTGAATGGATGCAAGTAATTCTTCATAAAATGCATCTCGGGTATAGTGAAGGAACTAGTTTTGGATAATCTCTTTATTCTTGTTTACCTTTATCGCAGAAACTATTCTAGCACTTTCTGTGGCACTGAAATAGTACCCAGGCATAACTCAAACAAGCTGCAGACCAGCTGATTTATTTCAGATTGTAATTTTAAAAAGATCTTTTCCTTTCCTGTCTCATTTAAATGCTTGCTTAATCTTAATACTGGTCAGCTGTGCTTGTGAGCATGTAGTCTAAGAGTATTTTAAAATAATGTTAATTGGATGGCTTTTTATCTTCCCGACTTAATTAAAGTTAGAGCATGCCTTGGTAAGTTTCCATAGCTTTTAACTTGAACCCAATTTAATTCTAAGTCTCCATGTGATAAGTAATTGTGTGTACACCTTCATTTTCAGGGAGTGTCTTGGTGAAGCACATGAACCTTGTGACTGCCACACCTGGAAGGACTGGCTACAGAAAGTGTCTGAAATGAAACCAGAAGAACGTAAGAGTCATGCCGGGAAGGGGGGAATTAATTTTTTTTGCTATTGTTGATATTTTTTGGTTTTAGAGGGATTTTTTTAGTTGCATTAAGTAGAAACTCTACGCTGGTCTACTAGGGTAAAAAGGGAGGAAAATTGAACCCCCTAGTGAGGGGCTGCTTCACATTTCAACTGCATCTAAGGCAGTCCTCCCCATAAATCCACGTGTGGTTCAGGTGGGACACACAAAATTCTTTTTCCTTCCTCTTCAGCCTTGTTTCATTATATAATTGATTTATTCCTCAATATAACTTCATTTGTCCTGGGCAATTTGAAGTCTTTTAGCCCATTCTGCACTTCTGCTAGAGTGGTGCTCCAGGCAGCTGTTCGTGTATTTTAGAACTGACTCAAGGCAACAGATGATAATATTATTAGGGTTGGGGGTGAATTGCGAGGGGATTGTGGGGAATGGCTTGGGGATGAGGAACCTTTACCGAAAAAACTCATAAGGGTTGAGTTTACCCAGGACAGACGTTTTCTTGGTCAACATTAACAGAAATCATTAAAGATTGACTGTAATTTCAATAAAAACTAACTTAACTTGGTTACCACACTTCGGAGCCTTCCCATAATATGTTATAAATATTCTAGAAAGCAGAGAAAATTTTATAGAGGAAAAATGTACCATACTTTGTCAAACTATGTCGATTCTTCTCATGTGTTTACTCATTTATATATTATAAAAGTCATATATAACGTATATAAATTTATGTAGAAACACGTGTGGGAATGTAAATAAATAGTATGTCTAATAATGTTATATATAATACGTCTACATTAGAAAACATATATGTTTATATATGTGAGAAATACATGTAGTGAAGAATTGCCGTATTCTCTCAAGGAACGGGTGAACACGTATCTTTCGTAGTCTGATTTTCACAAAAGATGACCGAGGTCCCATTTTCACTCCCCTCTTTTTGCACGCTCCGTGTCCGTCTGTCGCCCTGTCCAAGTGGTGGGAGTGAGCGAGGCGTACGAGGACGCTGCCAACTGCCTGTGGCTACTGACCAACTCCAAACCCTGCGCCAACTGCAAGTCCCCGATCCAGAAGAACGAGGGCTGCAACCACATGCAGTGTGCGAAGGTGAGGAAGACCCCTCGCAGGGTGCTCCAGCCCCCTGAGCATCTTGGTAGCCCTCACTGGACCCGTTCCAACAGGTCCACGTCCTTTCTTTGTTGAGGACTCCAGAGCTGGACACAGGAAGTTGAGCTTTTTCAGATGTGTTGCTTGTGAAAGAACTTGTTTTGTACCATTGTTTGAATGTTTTATAATTATTTTCTTATAATGAATATGAATGGTTTTGAATGATAGGCAAATGATGTGGTGATGCAGATTTAACGCTTTTATAGACAATTATTCTCGTACTTTTCAACACTCATCATTTTGTTCAAGCAAGCAGCTTCAAAAAATGTTTAAGAGTTTAAGAAGGTGCAGGACAAAAACAAGAAAAGAAAATTAGCAAAAGCATAATGCAAGAATTAGATTCCATTTCATCCTGTAATATCTACTGGATTGTATACAACAACTACCTATAAACAAGTGCGATACAGGCTAGATACTCCTGTAAAGGTTAGACTTGGCGAAGAGAGAGAAGTACTTACTTTATCAAATTCCAATAATGATATTAATGGCTTCATATTAATGTAAATTTTTGCTTTGCTTTTTCAAGATTTTTCTGATCTCGTCTGTAAAACAGATAACATAAACGGGACTCACCAAGCTATAAAGTCTTTTGCCCAGCCATCTGTAATAGCTTCCAATTATTTTGAAATAAACTCGCTGAGAACTGAGTGCTGTCTGGAGAACATGCAGCAGGGTTTGCTCTTCCCTGGTGCAGAGGAGCCTGGGTACGTCATGTCTCCCTGCAAGGAGTTCCCTGTTTTGAAAGCTCCCTGCTCAGTCGATGCAGGAGTAGCTCACCTTGAAGGAACCACTCTTCAAAGCTTTTGTTCTGGTTTCTTCTCTCTTGCTGAGTAATTGTTATTACTGTTTTGCATCAGGAACACCAGATGACAATAATAACCAGTAACCACTTTTTTTTTTAAATGATACTAGGAAAAAAATCACTCTTTCTCATGAACAGTTTCTGTGTTACTTAAAAAAAGGCACTGTCCTTTTTTATAAAAGAGTAACAAACACCCAGTCTGGATCAGCTGTGTTTCTCACTTCTTTATTTCATTGACTCCAAACTTAACTGTCAGATGCAACACGATCTTGTGATCCAAGGAACAAAAATTATGACTGACACGGTTTGATAAACCAGGCCTTCTCTAGTAGGTAAAATAGGAAGGAGGCTCCCCAAAGTTTTTTTGACTGTAAGCACATGGAGAGTGATGTCAGTCCAGTTGCTGATGGAGGAATAGTAACGCAGAACTGCAAATATACAACATGTTGACTTTGGGGGCTTTTTTTCCCCTTGTTCCTTTCTTTCCTGAAGTGCAAGTATGACTTTTGCTGGATCTGCTTGGAAGAATGGAAGAAGCACAGCTCTTCCACTGGGGGCTACTACAGATGCACTCGCTATGAGGTTATTCAGCACGTAGAGGAGCAATCCAAGGAGATGACAGCGGAGGTAAGAAATGAATGTCTGTGTTTCAAAAATAGTGCTAAGGCTGCAATATTCTACATAGGATAAGTTTCATCAAAATTCTTCCAAACCCAAGCTCTACATGGAAAAATATAATCTTAACTTTATGAGAGGGGGCAAAAATAAAACACTGCTTATTTGTGGATTAGAAATGCAAGATTTGGTTCTGCTTCTGGCTTTGGTAATGACCAGCGGTGACTTTACTCAAGTTATTTTACGTCTCTGTGCCATGGTTTCCTTTTGTGCGGTGGGTGTGCTGGTGCTGTAATTAGCTGCTGTGCACTGCAAGCCTTAACATTGGCATTTGGAAAATCTGCTTAAACAGCATGTGCACACAGTGCACCAGCTCTTTGGCTGCAGCACTGGCCGACTCAGGAATTTCAAACATTACATTTGTCTCTTTGTTCACCTGGCACTCGTCAGCGTTGCGTGTGATGCTTTACGTGTGGTGGGAATAGAAACAGTTGGTTATGTAATTACACCCAACAGTGTTTTCTAAATTCAGCCAGAAGATTTATCTTTTGTTTCCCCACTATTTTCCAGGCTGAAAAGAAGCATAGAAGATTTCAGGAGCTTGATAGGTTTATGCACTATTACACAAGATTTAAGAACCATGAACTTAGCTACCAGGTGGGGGTCAAGACATTTTTATTGATTTTTGGTTTTATTTTATTAATTAAAAAAAAATCTCTTACAGTATTTTATTTATTATTTTTTTTCTAGTTGGAACAGCGCCTTTTAAAAACAGCCAAAGAAAAGATGGAGCAGCTGAGTAGAGCTCTCAGTGGAAGTAAGTATTTGCTGTCTTCTACGAATGCGACTTGGAATCACATCAACTCAGTTAGGGCTAAACCTTTGGGGTTTATTGGATTGAGCTTACATCAGTCTGCTGTCTGGTGTGACCTCAGCATTACCAGAATTTGTAAGCAGTGGGTGAAAGCTAAATGCTTTCTATTCCAGAGACTGGAGGAGAAGGCAGCATTAGGAAGGGGAGCGCTGGCTTCCTTTAGTGAGAACATTGTGTAGTCTTTGAGAACGTGCTGCTGTGTACTTACAGAATACTGCACTGACACGCACATAAATTTTATTTTGGAGGAAAACCCTTATGCTTAAAGAAATGCTGACATCAGCAGGAAAATGCTTCCACGATGCTCGTTTTATCTTACAGCTGAGGGAGGCTGTCCTGATACCACATTCATTGAAGATGCAGTGCAAGAGCTTCTAAAAACTCGCCGCATTCTTAAGTGTTCTTATCCATATGGATTCTTCTTGGAGCCTAAAAGCACAAAGAAAGAAATATTTGAACTTATGCAGGTAATACATGCATATATTTTCCTTTCCTAATGTAATTTTTTTGTGGTAATACTAGTCATCAGTGTCTTTTTGCCACTTCTGTAGTGTAAAAATGATACACCCTTTTCATATTTGTAACCAAGTTTGGAAAATTAGTGCATTTTTATTCCTCTGTGACACAGCAGCTTTTAGTGCAGTTTTAGAGTGAATGAAAAAAGCACTTGGCTGAAACAGGAAAAGGGATAAAGACAGGTGGAAGAGGAAAGAAAGTTATTTGCTGTTAATCACCGTTCTGAGGATAGCATTTCAGCTTCAGATTCCATCTCCCCTTTCTAGTGCCTCTTTCCTGCCTTTCCCTAGGGATGTGTCCGAAGAGGGGCCAGGTGCGGAACTGGGGAGTGCCTGGGAGGGGGCAGGGGCTGCTGCCTCCTTTCCCTTCCCGTGGGGTCCCTGAGGATGTTTCGCAGGTGTGAGCTCAGGGAAGCCCAGCTCCGGGCTGGAGGACAGCGTTAGGTCAGTGAAAGGGTAAAAGGGTATTTTAGGGTATTTTGGTATTTCAGATGGTGTTTCCGGGACGATGGGCATTGTTCTGCTCAGTAGTTATAGTGGAGAGCTCTGCCTGACTTCCGTGTCCTCGTAAAATGGTTTTATCCTGTATTTATTACCGTTTCAGACAGACCTAGAGATGGTCACTGAAGACCTTGCACAGAAGGTGAACAGGCCTTACCTTCGGACTCCGCGCCATAAGATCATCCGTGCGGCGTGTCTGGTGCAGCAGAAGCGGCAGGAGTTCCTGGCCTCCGTGGCCCGTGGCGTGGCTCCCGCAGACTCGCCGGAGGCGCCCAGGCGCAGGTAATGTGGAGAGAGCGCCGCTGGAAGGCTGCCGCAGCGGGGAGCCCGCCGAGCTCAGACGGTGGGGCGAGGGGCGGCTGGCAGAGGTGACGGCTGTAAATCACCAGATAGTGGCCTTTCCTTGGACCTTTGATCCGTGTGGAATTGCAGCTTCTCACGGATGAAAATGTGTTTGAGAATCGCTGCTCTGTACGTTGCACCCTAAATTGCTCCCCGGTTGTAAAATATTAACGGTTAGATACCGTGGCTTCTACTTCACCTTCAAGATTGTCACTAAATACCTGCTATGCTCCAAAAATCTATAAGTATTTGCTAAAAGTATCAAGTGGTTCTGGAATAGTCACATGTTTTCTAAATGAATTTTGAGGTAAGAATTAAAGCAGAAGACTTCTGAAGTTTAGAGATTTACAATTGTGCTAATTTTTAAATGTTGGTAGGTTTTGAAGCTCTGGAGGTTGTTCGTACTTCGTTCTACTTCTAAAGTTTATGGTATATCTCTTAATTTTATAGCTTTGCTGGTGGAACGTGGGATTGGGAATATTTAGGATTTGCATCACCTGAGGTAAACTATTAATTTTCTTAACTCACTTCTGCATATTCTAGAAAGAGAGGTATGATTGCAATCTGCATGAAGAGCTTCCTTATTTTGATTCAGAGCGTTTCAAGTTGGTTTAAGCTTACCATTTTATTTCACAATAGAAGGAAATATATTCATATTTAATTGCGCAATGACTCTAAATAACGTCTCTAACGTGGATATAGTTATTTAAGGTGGCATTAGGCAAGCTATGTTGAAGCCATCATTTTCCAAGCACGTAACCAGCTTTAAAATTGTATATAAACTGGTGTCTGTGTGCTGGGGAACCTTGAAGTAATAAATGTATGAAATTGTGTAGGTGAATTTTGAACACAACATCGATTCAGCAGAACTTGGCAAAAAGTCTAAGAAATTTCCGTCCTTCTGTCACAATCCAACAAAACCAAACAGGCACACACCTAAATATCGTTAACTATTTGAAATGTTTATACGTTGGAGCGGGGTGGAAATTGCATAGTCGCATGAACTGAACTTCTGCTACTTCATAGAGAATGAAAATTACAATTTTTAAAATGGATGTTCCACTACCTACATATGGGAAAGAGTAAATAATTTCCAAGACTCCACTAGAATATGAGGAGCTTACTATAAAGCTTCCCTTTATCATCTTAATTTTTATTTAATATTTTGAGAACATTAGGTTAAAGCATTCAGCTAGGAAGGAAACTTCATTTCAGCGTTTCCTTGGTGCTGTTTTCTTTCTAGCTAGTCGATTAAAAGCATCCTGGAAAACTCCATGTGCTTTCTCTATATATTTCCTTTGCTATTGTTGGTGGTGAGCATCGCGCTGCCGAGAAAATAGCTCGCTTCTCTACAAAATACCAGCTTGATTCTCCTGTCTAGTTCCTTCAGTCCTCTCTTTTGAAATGATTCCCCACTTGATAACCCCAAACTGGCCGTGCTGTCACTCTGCCATCAGTGGAGCTGGTTCTGAGAAGGAGCTGGTAAGAGATGTGTTGTTGATAAGCTGTGCAGCAGTAGGTGCCGTCGCAGCCCTGCTCAGCTGGTGGCGTGTGAGTTGTGATGATTTGCCTCAGTGTGGTCCTGTACCATGCCAGTTGGTTCCTTTGCTACTTGGCCATCAAGGATACTTGCAACCACCTCTGCTAAAGGAACGTTCTAGAATCAGTAAGTCATCTTTGTTTGCTTTAGTGAACGTCACTAGAAGTGACTTTTACATAGAGCTGTGCTTTTACTGATGAGCAGTAGAATGACTGCCTACACCAGAGTGGCACAGAAGACAGAATCCTACTGGTTTAGTAACCAACACTGCTTGTTGTAGAGAATTGGTGAGACAGTGATGTTCCTACCCAGCAAAATTTAAACTTATTTTGCTACATGTATAAAATTGTTCCAAGTAATCAGAAATAAACTTTTATCAGTAGTAATTAAGATATCTTTCTAAAGGTTAAAAAGCAACCAAAAGTTAAATGGCTGCTGTAAAATCTATGATTTTATTACAAACAGATGAGATAAGATTTAATATGATTTATACATCTTAGTGTTCGGTGTTCACTTCTCATTACTCCTTGTCTGATTCATAGTGATATTATTACATATTTTTAAATTAATCCAGTTTTATTGTTCCATATCGAGTTTTGTGTTTCAGTTGCTCAGGGCAGTGCCTTCCACTTAGGAAATCCCTGAGCTCCCTCAGAGCTGGAAGAGTATTTTAGAAAAGAATCCTTTTGTGCTTGCCCTGTTTTTATGCTCTTCCATAAGCACATGCTGCAAACCACCGCTAAAGACAGAATATTGGGATAAATGCACCTTTATCTGTACAGCTATTTTTGTGTTCCTACAGTTTTCATGGATCTTTTTACATAGATAAAAATCTGCCCACGCTGGTGATTTTGTGACTGTTCCTTTTGGCTTGCATATGTCATTATGAATAAGAACTTGGTGTGAAATGTGGATTTTTTTCCTGTGTTTGAAACATGGGAAGACAACATACCATCCTAATAATACTGTCGAAATTAATAAGGTCATTTTGTCCAAGAAATGACACTTCTGAATTTAAGATCCTTTAGATGTTGAGACACTGTAGGACGAAGAGCTAACCTAAGAAAGGAAGGCTAATGGTAATGTTATCTTTTCCAATTCATTTGGCCTGTGGATTACAGATTTCCTGGCCTGGAGCTCAGGGAAATAAATAGCAGTATTCTTTTCTGAAGAGAAGAGCTAATACCCATGCGTGTATTTTTATTGCCTTGTGTAAATGAATAACTGAAACTGACAGAAGATCTTAACCTAGGCAGCCAGGTTCAGTGTCAGCTGTACCAGCCAAAAACCTGTCGGGAGACTTGCCCTCAAGCATAAAATTAGTCTCTTAATATTAGGAAAGGTATGGAAACAAAAACATTTATTGCCACATATTTAGATAAATAACCCTCAGGATGTTAGCTTGATGTGGTCAAAAATGAGTCTTTTCCATAAGTGTTACGTAAACTGTCTTTGGTAAATACGCACAACCTGGGAAATCGCGGGCTGCAGGAGCTCACATTTGTAGGGCACGGTTCAGCAGCAGCTCGAGCTGGGCACAAATAGAGGAGATCTGGAATTCGTGGAATAAATATCGGTCACAGACTGTTCAGTAAAAGACTTATCCGCTGTGGCTTAAGAAGCTCCTGGGGGCTGGAGCAGCATAGTGAGTCCTGGCGCAGCCTGCCAGCTTTCTGCAGGCTTCCGAAGGTTGCTTTCTAACGGCAGTGCCTGCCAACAAGGACTCTGAGATAACCAAGTCATCTAATTCAGATTAATTGTTTTTAAGTTCTAAAATCACTAGGTATATATTTATTAAAAATGTGTCAATGTGTGTGTGTATAAAGTTTGGCATCACAGCTTTTAATCAAAAAATGTGTACTTGGAATTTTTTAAAAAGGGAGATTGCAAGTATTAAAATGTTGGTAACGGGTCAAGTATTTTTCTTTGCTAAATCATTATTTTTATAGATTTAGGATTGCCTTGAGATTTTTTGTTATTGCTTATGTTAAGCATTGCATGATGTAACTTGCAATTTATTTTCCTGAAAAAAAGGCGATTTTATAATAAACATATAAAATCACACATTTTTAATAAAAATGTGGTGCTTGTTACATCAGAAAAAAATATTACTGCATGCTGCTCTGTATCTGTAACCTTTGGTTTATGCAGGAATATGCTGAATTTCAGTATCGGAGGAGGCACAGACAGCGTCGGCGTGGAGACATGCACAGTCTGCTGAGTAACACTCCGGACCCCGACGACCCCAGCGAGAGCACCTTAGGTAGGTTCCTGCCTGGGGCCACTTTCCCGTTGCTGCTTCAGAACTGGTGGTGAGCACGGTGTTTGTTCTCCTGTGGACACCCTTTAAACAAGTTTCACACAGACTGATGTATTTCCCAGGATACAACATAAAGGCTTGTTTTTGCATTTCTGTGTGTGCTCTCGGGAGTGTTGCTGGCCATCGTGGCTGCTCCTCGTTGAAAAGAGACAGGCATTGATCTTTACACTCACAACTCCTCCCCTATGTAGAGCAGGTTTGCTTTTCTGAAGAAATTTTGAATGGCAGTCTTATCTAAATACCAGCTCTCTTATGCCAATTAAAAGGACCGACTGTGCATAAAGAGTGTAGAAGAGGGTTCCCCTGCTGGAAGGTAGCCACGAGGCCAAATTCCAAAACCCTGCTCAGAAACTCCCGAGTTGGCAAAGACAGCCAGGGAACAAGCTGTGGCTTGCAGCAGGCTGCTGCCCCGGGCAGTGCTGGGGCTGGTCACTGGACCTGGGCTGGGCTGTCTGCATCCTGCCAGCGGCGTTTGCAAAGGTACAAAACCAGCTCCAAATCATCCCGTGACGCCGCCTCTTCGGGGCTGCCTGTTGCGTGCTGGCTCCCCAAGCCGTGCTGCACAAACCCTCATCGCTGTGTCCCCTGAACTTGGGTCCTGCACATAGCTTGTCCTGTGGAAACAAAAGGAGAAGTCTTTTATTGTAGAGAAATAAACAAACACTTTCTTTAGATTAGAAATGGTCAAAAGAATTTTTGTGAGCTTTGGTCCTTCCCTATTGCAAGTAAAATGCAAAAGCATCTTGTTAGTTTGAGGGCTGGAATTTGACTGAACATTTGGATGTTGTAGTGGTGACCGGTGTGTGCTGTTACAGCATGTGAGAGAGAGCTCGTTTGTCTCTCCTTATTTCATATTGAATTTTGAAGTGGAAAATTCCATTTTCCAAAGTCAAGAGTTACATTTATTTTTATTACAGAGCACTTCTATTTTTTTGCTCACTGTTTTAAAAAAGAGCAATGTCAGCAATTGCTGAGGTACACACTGATGACTTTGATCTTAATGGTGCTGCGTTGTTATGGTAAAAAATAAAGTAACATTAACGTTACAGCTAAGGTTTTGTTTTTAGAAGAGCAGAGAAACGGGCAAATGTTGTCTGTAATCCACCTCTAAATGCATCCTGTATTGTGTCTGTGTGCAGCGCTTTTCAGGACTTGCCATACATCGTGTATGTGCCTTAGAAGCACTTGGCCCCTCTGGCCCGTGGGCTCGTGCTTCTGATGGCATATCCCATCCTGTCCAAGGAGAAGAAGGGTATTGAGAGCACAAAGGAGCCAGGCAGGAGCCAGGCAGGAGCCAGGCAGGAGCCAGGCAGGAGCCAGGCAGTCACTCCTCAAACAGCGGGGCTGGGGTTTTGCCTCTGTGCAGGAGCTGGTGTAGGCTGGGGTTTCTGAGACTTTCATTCAGAGTTAGTAAAGGAGTAAATTACACTGCTGCAATCCAAAAGGAAGGGATTCTGTCAGTAAATTAGAGTGGAGAAGGCTTCCTCACTGGTTCCTCAACCATTTTTGTTTCAATTGCCCAAACAGACACTCAGGAAGGTGGCAGTAGTAGAAGACACGGCACCTCCATGGTGAGTTCAGCCTCTATGGGTATTCTGCACAGCTCTTCGCTTCATGACTATACTCCTGTCAGTCGCTCTGAAAACCAGGATTCTCTTCAGGTATCTGCTCTAATCTCTTTTCCATTCTCTCTGCTTTGCTTGCCTTCCTCTGCTCTGCTTTTCTGTGCCATTTTGTGTCTCTGCAAATTTTCTTAATTCTTTAATGAGAAAGGGAGAATCTAGGACAGCCAGTGACACGTTCCACTGGTAAGAGTCGCTGAGCGATCGCTAATGTAACAGCAGTGGCTTCTGAAATTCTGTTGCCAACTGAGCCAGTAGACGTTGATCCTGATAACTGACTAGTAGGAGTAATGAATGCATTTCAGATTTGAGCCCAGATTACTTTTCTTCCACAACACATAAGAAGGTGAAAGCTTTATTCTGAAAGCATCCTTGCGTATTTCCACAGGCTCTGAGTTCCTTGGATGAAGATGACCCAAACATCCTGCTGGCTATTCAGTTATCATTACAAGAATCTGGCCTGGCCATAGATGAAGAAACTAGAGACTTTCTAAATAACGAAGCGTCTTTAGGAGCAATAGGTACCTCTTTGCCTACAAGACTAGACTCTGCTCCTATAAGCATAGATAATCCACGAGGCGCTCTGAGCAGCTCTGAGCTGCTAGAACTCGGTGACAGTCTGATAAGACTCGGTGCAGGCAGTGATCCCTTTTCGGCTGATCGTCTTCATTCGCACCCCTGCAGCGACACAAGAAGTGGATTATACTCAACGTCTAGCGACGCTGATTCCAGCAGTCAAGATCCCAATACCAGTGAAAATCTGCTCGGAAATATTATGGCCTGGTTTCATGACATGAACCCACAGAGCATTGCTCTGATCCCCTCGACAAGTACAGAGACGGATGAGGACTCACGGCAACCCAGCACTGAAGATGGGTCAGGAGGACAACCAAACCTTCCTGACACAGGGCTGGAGCCCCAGGAGGAGCATGCACTGTTCGAGGATGCGCTCAAGAACGAAGGCAGAGGCACCCAAACAGAGGAAAGCGCTTCTGAAGAAAATACTGTTCCAGGTGAAATGGTATCACAGAGTGGTGATAACAACAGGGAGGTAACAAGCGCCCTGGATGCATCAGGAGATAGTTCAAGTCAGACTCCTCAAACCTCAAGCGAGTGGATTGAACACGTGCATCTGGTATGAATGAAAACTAGATTTGGAGTCAGAGGATGGCAGTGGCAGATGGTACAGTATGTGGAGTAAGCACTGAGGCTTTGATCCACAGAATTACAGCACGGTTGTAACCACTGACGTGACGACAGATATTTAGGAGTTCTCTTGAATTGCAGTTCTTTATAATAATGTGAACCTTTCAAGGAATATCCTTTGCATTTAATTAGGTAGTACTTGCCTTTTTGCTCTCAAGAAAAAGGAGTAAGTAGGTTGTATTCCACATTCCTAATACAATGCAGCATCTGTTTAGCCTTAGGTTGATGATCCTTAACTTGAAAGTATGGATTAAAGGCTTACACTGATTATTTTGGTTGGTTTTCCTAAGAAATAGTTTATTCCAGTTTTTAGAACTCCTTCTTTCACCAAAATAACATTTAGCAGTTCATTTGCATTTTAGTTTTGTTTTCCATAACTTACCCTAACTGGTTTTTCATTTTTCTTAGCAGTGTGAACGGAGGTATTTAATGCTTCTCTCTAATACTGCTCCAGGAACAAGTTTTAGGGGATATTATTTCCCATTAAAATCAAAGATTTTTTCATGTCTATTTACAGTCCAAACGTGCCAAACTGTGAATAGTTAGCTGGCGGGAGCGTAACAAAACAGTACAGTGTTACTCTATCAGACTAATCCCACAGTTCTTAGCAGTGAAAGGAACCACTGGGTAGCGTTGCTTCTCTAAATTTAACTGGCATGCGTTGCCATGGTGACTGCATTTAATTAAATGTAGCCTGTATCTTAAGTTAATAAAACCTAATGCTGCTGTTAAACAGTTATTTTAAATATTAAAATACAGTGAGCTTGCAACAGCTGTGCTGTATTTTAAGAGACACTTTAATGGAAGTGCAATCATAGTTCTTTGTTTTCATAATTCTACAAAGCATTTGATGCACTAAGAGTGCAATTACTTTTAACAATAACATTTTATAAAAATACAGGAATACGGAACTTTGGTATATTAGCCAGTCCCACAACTAAAGTTCAGATAACACATTCTGCTCAACATGTTACGGTGCCTTTGCCTAACCCGACTGGATAGTTGCCACAGTTAAACAAGTACTTCAAATTCCATGTCTGTTCTGGAGTAACTATGCTATTAATTGCAGAGACCTCCATAAAACCACCCATGGCCTTGCCTTTACAGTAAATAACTACATGTGCAGTCAGTGTTTTTGCATAAAGAAAACACTGCTAGGTATTTGTTCAATTGCACAATATTCATTTGCTGTGTGATTACTGTTTAGTGTAAAAAAAAAAAAAAAAAAAGGAAAAAAAAAAGGAAAAAAACCCACAAACCCCCTTTTCCTAGTTGTTGTACCGTGAAAAAAAATAAATACTGGTTATAAATTTGCTTAAAAGCATCAATCTACAGTTAGTGAGATACAATGGTACAATATGTAATTACAACTAGAGTAAGTTGTTGAAATGGCTGTTTTAATGACATATAATCAAAAATTGTTATAACACGAGCAAATTACATACACTCCATTTTAAGTTTTGCTTAACTGTTACCAGAGATCTGTTGATACAGTGTAAAAGTTTATTACTACTGAGTGTGTATAGGCAAGTGTCACGATAGCAAAGTTTATGTATTGATTACTGTGAGTTCAAGTGAGTGTTTTGGTAACTAATTCATGCAAATTCAGCTTTTGAACCTTGCAGTCACAAGGTTCGTGTTAGTAAAAAATGGAATAAGAATACTTTATCCTCACCCCGTAAAAATTTCACTCATTTTGCAAGCATCTTTAGAGAGAATGGGATAGAATAGTCTCAAGTCATTTTCCAACTCTTTCTGTAGCCACCCTATTCCTGACATAATCATGAACCTTTGGGCATCTTTGAAAAATACCTAATTTAAATTGTTCTACGGTATAAAATCCTTCAACTAAAAGAGTTTTTCACTAGTTATCATCACGAGTCGGTCTGAAAGTTGTTTAACTCTCATAGCTTCCTTAAATTGTAATTTCAGAATAGAAAGATTCTTACAAAAAGACGGTGTATCGCGTTGAGATGTCTTGCAGAGTTACAGTAAGATACGTCAGAGTGCTCTCTGTGAAGGTAGTGAAGTTTGTGGGTTCTGGGGTTCTGTAATTTGGCTAGGTTGTGCAGTATATCCATTGTTGCCGTGTTACTCTTATGAGCATGAAATTAGCCTATTAAATTTGTATTTTCTTGGTACTTATTTTAACACCATAGTCATTGACTTTACAATTCAGAAATAAAGTTTGGCAAGACTATTTTGTAAACCTGTTAATTTTATAATGTAAAAAAATTACTCTAACCTTGAATTGTTATTTGCACTTTCATAGTCTATACTTGATACATTCCCACTTTATATACAAGTAGGATACTACAACCATGTAGATGTTTGGCCAAATGAATGCTGTTAATAATATGTAAAATTCTTTGATTAAACATTTATTACTTAAAACTCATTCTGTTCTGTCTCATTACATCTTAGACTTGCTGTGGCAGATTCTTAACACTGATGACAGACATTTTTAGGATACGTTCAGCCCTATGCCGGATTAGCTGGGGACCGTATAGTAAGTTGAAAGTTTTGATCTCTAAGTATAAGGTACCTGCATTCATTAAGCTTGGAAAAAAGAAATCTAAAATAGACAATTTTGTCTTAATAGCTACAGCTGTATTGTGCACTTGGTTTTTTTAAACAGCAATGCCATGTCATTGCAAATAGCTGTGCTAAGAGTGTGGGAGGGCTAACTTTTGAGGAAGAGCCTGTTAATTACTGTTACTTGAGTACCACTTAATATCCAGTCCCCGTTGTTAGCAGGAACTTCCAGACTGCTGCTGTGATGTTAACAGGCACTAAACTATTCTGTTTGTTGTTACAGTCATTTATTTAGCTTCCTCAAGCAAGTCAAGATGCTGAAGAGCTTCTAAAATCCAGTGTACAGAGTTGGATTAGTCACTGCAGAGCACTGCGCATCACCTGCATCGGCGTTGTCACTGTGTATGCTGCAGTTAGCAAGCACTGATTACTGAGATTCTTCACGTGAGCCAGCAGGCTGTAGGACAGCAGTGGGAAGCAAAGGAGAAGCAATGCGGTTAAATCCAGGGCAGGATTTAACCTGCCAGGCTAAATCCAGCCAGGGTATCGCTCATGCTCCTGCTCCACAGCTGGAGCCGAGGTTGTTTTCTCTTCTTCTCAGTCCTCTCCACTTACATCTGATGACTCTGATGTCCCTCAGAGTGGGGGTGAGTTCTGATGACTCCAAAGAGCTTATCCAAGAGCCCCCCTTTCTTTAATGAGGTAAAAATACTATTAAGTGGAAATATACATTAATTGGAAGAAAATAGATTTGCTCCTCGGCTTTAGCTGAGCTTGCACTGCGCAAAACCCCTCAGCTAAATTGGGCTTTTCCAGTTCCAGTCAGGCCACAGTCTAACAGTTGCCTTTCAACCCACTTCAGCTTCAAAGGAGCTAGTTCTGTTAAGAAGAATCAGGAAATTGTAGAGGGTGCTCAAAATTTAGGAGCAGCATTGTCAAACTTGAGATCTTCCAGAGAGGAGCCTGGAGAGGAGGGGTACTTCTAGTAAGTCCCACGCCCCCATCCCCGGCTACCCATAACTACTGACTATTCAGCAACTGTCAAATCAGGATATTTCCACTGTTGCCTACATAAAGAGTTTACCTATCAAGTGACAACAGAAGTTACGCCATGCTAATTTCATTGGACGTAACTAAAGTAAAAGGTATGCTGTTGTCTATTACTGGCCAAATACCCAACTATAGCTTTCTCTTTCCTTTCAGGCTAGGTAGGGCATGATGACACGGCACTGGCAGCAGTCCTTGCCTCTCCGTTGTGCTGACTCTGACAGCCTTTCAGAAGGCCAACAGAATAACCACCCTAAGTGCACTGTAATCTCAAAGTGTCATTTACCAAGGTTCCATTGGAACTATTTCTAAATACAGTTGATATCCATTAACACTGTATTTTATCAAATTCACATAGTAAAAACTTTTACCAAGTATTAGGTACTTAGCTGGGCAGAAATGGCCATCATCGCTCATTTCTAACCCGTTTCTGCGCAGACCAGTGATGTTGTGCCAACGTGGCAGTGCTGAGAGGGCCTCAGAAGCGGAGGACTCCAGAGGGCAGTTGGAAAGGAAAGCAGGCAGAAGCTGCAAGAACAGTGGGAAGAGTTTAAATGTCTCTGTGCGATAACTGATCTGTGAGATAATCACATAAAACTACAGAGGGATGGATTAAAGAAGCAGAGGGGAAAAAAAGAACAAGCCAACAACTGTGGATGAAAGGAGATGGAGGTAAAATAGGACTTAGATCTAAATAAGAAAATAAATCTGGCACCTGAGATGAGAAAGTCTCAGTGAAAGGGAGGAGTGCGAAACATTAAGCGTAGCTGCTCACGAGTTGGTACCAACTTGGGCAAGGCCTCCAGGTGCTGCATGTGGCTGGAGCGGAGCATCTGTAAGCACATCCCTGCAAATGACGGCTATTATGCAATTGTTACCATAATACCATTGAATTAAATAGCCTCTATTTTACGTAAAATAGTAATTTGATTTTAGTAGGATATTTTTCCTCTATGTAAAAAATGTTATTAAAGATGAGAGAGTTGGGGGGTTCAGCCTGGAGAAGGCTCCAGGGAGACCTTGGAGCCCCTTCCAGTCCCTCAGGGGGTCCAGGAGAGATGGGAGGGACTCTTGATCAGGGAGGGGAGCCACAGGACGAGGAGAAAGGGATTGACACTGGAAGAGGGGAGATGGAGCTGAGATGTGGGAAGAACTTCTTTGCTGTGAGGGTGGTGAGGCACTGGCCCAGGCTGCCCCGAGAAGCTGTGGCTGCCCCATCCCTGGAGGGGTTCAAGGCCAGGCTGGATGGGGCTTGGAGCCCCCTGGTGCGGTGGGAGGTGTCCCTGCCCAGGGGGTGGCACTGGGGGGCTGT
>VZRU01012791.1:209562-238882 GCA_013398155.1 Pedionomus torquatus
TGTTTTTGGGTTTGGGGTCTTTTGGGCTGCTTTTTTTTTTTTTTTTAGAAATTTCTAAGAATGATGTCAACGGTTTTGTTTAACCTGACCTCTTTATGCAAAATGTTTGTGTTTTGGTACTTAGTTGTATTGTTGAGGAGGGATTGTTTGGGGCTTTGAGGTCTCTTAAACCTGTTTTAAAACCAAAACCCTGCTGGATGGTGCTTAACAAACTGATGCTGATTATGCCGTTCAGTGCTGTTGTAACACGAGACGAGCTGCTTTTGCTGTGCAGCCCCAGAGCACCATGGAGGGTGGCAGGACGTGGATGTGTGTTTTGGGACCCCTTTGCATTCACATGAGTGAACCTCTTCAAGACAGAAAGCCACTTCTGCTGCACACACCAGTTACTTTCTCTAGGACGTAGTGTTGCAGTGTCCTGCTGCTGACAGTGAGACCGTTGCCACGCTGCAGACGGAGGTGCTCTGCATCCACCTCTCCCCAAACTGCTGAGGGAGCTGTGTCCTTGAAGACAGGAGGCCAGGTTGCTTCTGAGACGTTTGGCAGACAGAAGCTGTGTGGAGTTGCCTTCCTTCCTAGTCTTAAAAGCAATTCTGGAACTGCACTCAGGCTCCTAGACGTTGAACTCAAACTCCTGGACGTGTGGGTGACTGCACAAGCAGCGCTGGTTACTGCTTAGGTGGGACAGCATGCTGTCTTACGCTGCTGTGCTTCTGCCTTTGGCTGAATTAAGGCTGTATTTCAAGATTGGGGTAATCTGAGGTAATATAAGATGCTGATGTGTAATGTACTCGTCAATCAGGATCACACAGTGAAACTTCCAGAATCAGATTGTTTGATGTAATTGTTGTTTGTATGTCCTCTAGGGTGTGTACTATCAAATTGGAGATGTTGTTTCAGTGGTCGATGAGCAGGATGGAAAAACATACTACGCTCAGATCCGTGGGTTTATTCAGGACCAGTACTGTGAGAAGAGTGCTGCGCTAACCTGGCTCATTCCTACGCAAGCCAGCCCCAAAGATGGTTTTGACCCAGCGTCCTATATCATAGGTAATGACTAAGCCTTCATTTTATTCAACTACTTATATTTTTTAAATTAACTTTTTAGCTTGTCAGGATTGTTGTCATGGTTTCAGCCAAATTTACCAAAACCAGATTGACTGATGTGTCGTCCCCCCCATCCCCCCTTAAGAAAAAGAGAGGAGAGAAAGAAATTAAAGAGATTGAGGAGTTNCATCGGGAAAAGTCCCAGACTGGACTCGGTGATGGACAGGAGCTGGATTCCAGATCTGGAGTCAGGAACGCTGGGATCAGAGGCAGGGGAACAGACAGGGTCCTCCTTGGACATCGGCCATCAAAGAGAGTTGACCCTTTGATCCCTCAGCTTTTATATGGGGTATGATGCGGATGGGATACCCCTTTTGGTCAGTTCTGGGTCTCCTGTCCTGTCCATTCCTCCCCACAGGGGTGACCCCTCGATGCTTTTCCGCTTCCCACCCTCCAATGGGGCAAGTAACATAATTCCCTGCCCTTGGTTGTTCTAGCAATGAGGATAAGGGCCTCTCTGCAGACCATTCTTGGGTATAATCAGGTCTTACCACTGCGAGACCAAACACTTCTGAACAATGTGCTGTTGATTTCAGAGTTCAGGTAGTTAGAGGAGGCCCAGCTAAAAAAGTAAAACAGAAAATGGGTTCATTTTACCTCAAACCAGGACAATTTACACATTTTAGACCCTCATCCTGTAAGAATATTCTTTACTTCCATAACCTTTTTTATTTATCTTATGTATGTAATACGATGAGCAGTGCTGCTGTGAGTGTGATTATCTGAGGCTCTGTGCTCATGGGCACAATTCACTCTTGCAGCTTTAAAGACCAAATTATTACTCCACAGACAGAGTCAAAGTTACTGCAATATAAACCTGATATACCAAGCCGTGCTTTAGAAGTGACCCGAGTTAGTTGATCTTTATCTTGGGTACTTAAAATACATGGCGTGTGGGCCCCAACGTGAGGAGTGTTCTGCTACTGATTACAAAATTACTAATCATTCAGAAAAGTCCTTTTGAAAGACAGGCCACAAATAATATCTATGCAAAATATGTATTAGCTAAAGTACTCAAATGCTTGCAATGGGGAAAAGAAAGTGAACTAAAAAAAGATGATCCTAGCAAAGATAGAGAGGTTTCTTGCCTTGTATTTGAGACTCCTTTCTCTAAGGGATGTTGGCTGGTGCCCGGTTTTATGGACTGCATACTCCAATTTTATGCCTTTTAAGTTTTGTCTATGAATTTTTTATTTTTTATTTTTTCCCTAGGACCAGAAGAAGATCTCCCAAGGAAAATGGAATATTTGGAATTTGTGTGTCATGCACCTTCAGAATATTTCAAATCTCGATCATCTCCCTTCCCTACTGTTCCTACCAGGCCAGAGAAGGGCTACATATGGACTCACGTGGGACCTACTCCTGCCATCTCCATTAAAGAAACTGTTGCAAATAATTTATAATTTTGTAGAGGAATACTTCGGACAAGGTATTTTGGGTGTGTTCTCAGGTTTGTGAACCCCACACAAGGAGCTTAAAAAAAATATAAAATGTTCTTTTTACTTAATGGATTATGGTATTTATTTATTTTAAATTATATCAGAACTTTAAAACAGAAGTTTTCTTTCCATTTGATGTGTCATTGCTGTGCTCTGTTCTTCAGAGATTTTTGCTCCTTTTGGGACAAAACTACAAGTTTCACATCGTCTTCGACTTTGGTGAGCAAATAGTTGATTTTTAGTGTTGCTTTTAGTTTTCTTATTTTCTAACTTTCTTTCCAGAGAGGAAGTTAAAAGACATACTCTTGACCATGCAACGCTTTATATGCTTGTTTAATTTAGTTAACTGTGACAACGGGTTTTTTTCACTCCTTAAATAATTTAAGACTAGCTCCACATAAACACTGGACTTGGTCAGTGACGCAGGTCATAGTTTTCTGTCACGCTGGAGAGCAGTGATCTACTCACATTTCTCCAGACTAAAACCTATCGTCCTCAGGGTGGTGTTCTAGTTAAGTCACCTTCTAAGGGAATTTTGTTCAGCTGAACCTAAAACGTGGGTCCTGCTAAGGGGGACGTGTTTCTTGGAAAGCTGGGCGCAGATTTTAAAAACAGCATTACTTGGCTTTGCTGTCCTGGCATCCTTGCAGCAGCAATGTATCTTCATTTCCTGAGCGAGCTAACGCTGACCTATGAGTTGAGTTTCACTTCAGAAAGGGTGTGGCTCCTTGGGCTCCTTTAAAATGGGGCCAGGGTCCCCTGTTCCTGCTCTGCCACTTGACAATTGCCTCCTTATCCTGGTAAAGCCTGGATGCACACGAAAACCAGGAGCTGGCCCCCATCCCCTGGACTCGCCCACGGATCACCAGTCCCAGCCTTTGTGGCCTTCAGCCTCACAAAGAATATTGCACAAGAAACAGTTCACATTTATTGTGGCTGGTGACAGATCGTATATTATGATTAATAAAAGCCTTGGTGGCCTTACAGAACTGAGACCAAAAATATGAACAGAAGTAGTACTGTAGTTTCAACTGCTCTTTACAGTTACTGAATAAGGAAGGTCAGACATAAGTTGCAATCTGTTACCACACAGACAGAACCGGTACATTTCTTAGCTAGCAGAGTACATCTCTTCTAAACTATGAAAGACAAACAGGACGTCCTGAGCGGAAACACTTTAAGAGTAGTTAATAGTCATTAGTAGTTATTTTTGTACGCTCCCCGACACAGAATCTTGCAATCGTTGCCAACAGAATTTTGTATTTGGTGGTTCTCTCTCGCCCACACACAGGAGGGGACATGGATCTGTTCGGCCCTTCCAGCTGGTGACTCTAATGCTGGGTCTGGCCAAGCAGCTGCTTCCTGACTGACCGCTGCCTTCCTGCACCTGGCCTACACCTTCAGTGAGGTTAGGGGTTTTTTTGGTAACTTCAGTCTCTTCAGTAGAAATAACTTCTTCGTGGACAACATCTCCAGGTGGTTCACACATCGTGATGAAGCGCTGAAGTCTTTCAATGTCTGTTTAATGAAACAGAAGAATGATTAGAATCAAGCTGTGGATAGAAAGGCTGTTTTTAGCTGCAGACATCAAGGTGATACTGGGCAGGGCCCTGCCCCTCTAGCTGACTCAGAACAGTAAACCCAGGCATCTGTTTGCTTACAGATGGCAATTTGGGTTCCTTGACAGTCTTCTGAGCTCTTCTGTTTAGGAGCACAGAGCAGGAGTGTTCCTCTTTTCTCAGGAAGCAGTTTAGGTTTTCTTTAGGGGCAAAGATACTGCCAGAGTTTCCCACTGCCCTCCTACACAATCTGTGGTCCTTGTGCGCGCTTTCCTGAAGGTCGTCCCCGCTCGGCCTCCATCCGTGTAACGGGCCGTGCTGTGCGCTGGCTCCGTTACTGACCCAGGTCCCAGGCACACACTCTAAGGCTGCCTGAGGCAATGACCCTGAAATACGTAAGCAGAACTTGCAAACCTCCTCTCCCAAGCCCAGATTTCAGGTGGCTGTTTAGAAGTAAAGCAAAGCTACCCTGTCCTGTTAATCAGCACGCCTTTCTCAAGAGTATCTGTCCCAAATTGCGGGAATCTGCACATGCAATTTTCCAATTACCTTTCCTCAAGGAGTCAGGACATGGTAGAGTGAAAATGTCATTTTGCTCGTTTACAGAGGAACGGGACTTTTTTGCATCCTGCACATGGAGGTAGAATGTCAGGAGATCTTCCCTCTTTGGTCTTTTGGTGGGGTGCTGCTTCTGACAGGATCTGGCTGACTCACATTCTTCCATTTGGGTGATTCTTGTGCTGCGTCGGGTTGTTTCTTCTGTGCATTCCTCACCTTCCAAAATGTCACAGAACAGTCAGTCAGGATCAGCTTGAAAACAAAAACTTGCTGAAGGCAGCATAGAGTGGCCAAGGGATAAGTTCCCAAGAAACGAGGCCTTTATTTGTGAGCTCTCGGTGGTCCCTGTGCACTCCTCAGCTCAGTGCTGGATGCCCAAGCCAACTGCAACGTCTGCCTGCACAGAGCGGTTACAAGGTGGGCGTGTAGAAATTAAGTACACGTTCAACAGAACATCAGCAAAGGTTTCAAGCAAATGCCAGGTAACAAAGCCTATTGAAAAACTTACCCCTGTTCATCTTTTGCATACAATCCAAAGTGGGCTGGTTATAGGGCGTCTGAGAAAGGAGGCCTTTTGTGCCAGCAGGATCAACAGCTTTTCTTGGTGCCGAGCCTAAGAACTTCTGTTTCACTCTCCCCGCTCTCTTAGACTTCTGTTTCTAAGGGCACTGCTGGGTAGGACAGGAGATGTGTCCCCTCTTCCTCTTCACAAGAAGCTGATCACAGACTGTGGAGGAACTGGAAGTAGATGCTGTATTTATTGTTGGCCGAAACAAAACCAAAAGCAGCTGCCTCATACCTGCAGTTTACAGGTCCTGATTGTTGCCCAATTGCTCACTTGGCGAGATAAACAGAAATGGTATGTTGAAATTTAGCGTACCCATTTAAGACTGTAAGTAGAAAGGAATACTGTGGGATAACGACGAGAACACGTATTGCAACTTCTCTGCAGGCTTTCAAGTCAAGGTTAACCTGTTGGGAATGGCCCACAGCTCCGCCTGAATAAACTGAGACTGTTGGAAAAGGAGTTGGCAGGTTCACATCAGCTTGTAGTAACCAGCAATGTTTTTGACCAACTCGTGGCAGTATTTAAAATTCAAAAGGAGCACAGCAATATATCACAAACTTCTTCACCCTGGAAGGTTGCTCCAGAGAGACTTGACATCAAATGCAGACGTTGGATTATAAAAAGGACTTGTCGGGCACTTCGCACTCCCGTGGTGAAAGCCGCGGGAAGCTGAGGTCGTTCTCGTACGTGACACCAAGCAGCCTCTTACAGACCTCTTACCTTCAACACCAGAACAGATCAGGCGCCAGATAATTCACGTGAAGCCTTCTGAGCTAGGGCCAGGAAAGAGAGATACTGTACAACATAGCGCTCGTAGGAGTTCCTGTCTTGCTGGAGTGGAGTAAAACCTGATTATTTAAAAAAACCCAAACACTACTTGGTAACACTAAGGAAATGGAAACTGTACAAATTTATGAGTTACAGTCATGTTTATATATCACAATACTCTTTTTTAGTTTTAAGATAATAGAAAACATTAAAACATCATGAAAACAAAGGAAGAAAATAATGAAAGAATTATTTACTGGATTAGCCTGTCATATATTAAAACAAGTCCTGAATAAGACAGAAGAAAAGCATCCCAGCTGTACCTAAGAGATGACGCAGCCACTTCTGAGGTGTAGCGAAGCTCAAACACCACCTGCAGTATTTATGATTATCAGCTTTTAATTCACACCGGCTTTGATTAACAACATATTAGCAACATATTACTTGGCAAATGGTTTCCCCGTGTGCAGCTGGAGTGGTACATACAAACACAGAAAGCATGCTGGTCCCAGCCCTGCCAGTCGCCCAGACTGTGCTGAACGGGGCACCAGGCACCCACAGCTCAGCCCCAAGGCACCAGCAGGGACTCCTCTGGTGAGTCACAGCCCGGCTTGTTACCACCGGTGCCCAAGTCCATGGCCCCAGGCCAGGTTAGCATTGGGGGGGCTGCGTATACACACCCACACCCCCCGTTAGCACTGTCTATTGCCTGTGGCACGAGGTTACCTCTGCAGGGGTGTGTACACACAGCCCCAGAGTTAATTCCTTGCACTTGGGAAGGAAAGGCACAGGTGGAGAGCAGGGTGGGAGCTTGGGCTTCCTGGTTCTTAAGACCATTTTCCAAGAGCTAACCAACAAAACCAAGTGGGCTGAAGTTTCACATGCAAGTGCTTGTGTAGATGGTTGTACAACATTTCCCCAGGTCAGTGATGGAAACTGGGTGGCACCTGAAGTCTGAGTAAGAGAAAAAGTGTTTTGAATGAGTTCAAATTGACAATGGATGAATAATCAGTGGGGAAAAAAAAAAAAAACATGGTAAGAAACTGATAGATAAAACTACAGCCTGAAGGTCGGAAATGCCCAAAGTGAATCACTGCACCTGGAAAAGGCAACGGAAAAACAAAAAGACCATTGAGTTTTGACAGAGGAACTAGTTACGGGCTGCCAGCTGCTGCGCTTCTTTAACAATATCCATGGGGTTTTCCCCCTCTTCTGTTAAAAGATAAATTTCCTCAAGTACCTCATGTTTGCCAGTGTCACGGTGAGTTACCGTGGAGCAGCTGCCAGGGAGTGATGTGCTCCTTGGCAGTAAATAGTTTCCCAGTTCACATGCAGCTCTACAGCCATTTACAATGCGGGCAATACACAACTAAATGACACTGTTAGGTAGGTAGATGAACTCGAGATGTAAGCTTGGATATGGCTCTGATGCTAACAGAACAAACGTATAGCCACTTAAAAAAATAAACATGCTGTTAATGCCATAGTGGTATGGACAATAGCAGAGCTTTGTCATACCGCAGTAAGGATTTTCAGCTTCAACACCTACTGAAGCAAGAGGTAAGCAGAAGTAAAAAGCAACAGCTCAGCGTAACTGAGGAGGTCGGGGTATTAAAAGCTATGGCTGGTAGTGGGTACACGGGCTGCACCCGCACCAGGCTGCACGAGCAAACAGATCACACATGCCCTGGGTTATTTCCTGGCACTAGGAACAGGAACTACAGATAAGTAGCAGTGAACTCTACAGTGAGTTCTTCTAATTACTGGTACACGCCGATGAATGAACTAAACTGGAGTGTGCAGTGGGACCAGATAATCAAATCGTTAGGATTGGCCTGAGGAAGGCTCCTGCTATTAATGAGCCTGAAGAAGTGACCACACACGAGCCTGGGCAATCTGTCTGCCCACAGAAAGGGCAGCAATGCCCAATGGCCCAAAGCAATGCAGGTGTGAAAAGGCACCAGAAACCATAAACCCCAATGTCTTCTAATTACCTGAGGAAGGTGAATAGTAGGAAAGGAGGATGACTGAAAGACAGCCAAGCAAAACCTCCCAGTATTGACAATACCTTGTGGGATAGCCTCACGGGAAACAGCTCCAGCTTTCCTCTGCTCCCATCCCTTCCTTCTGTCCACTGCTGGTAAGCCCTGCGCATCTGTCCGGTCAGGGAAGGCAGCTCTTTACCAGTCTTCAGCAAGACAGTGGCTGGGAGTAATTCCAGGCTGTAACATCAGAAGGCTCCCAAACATCAGAGGTGCTTTTGAACAGACGGGGATACAAGGCTACAGCTGTGAAACGTAACTTGATCTTCCTCTCAGTAATAAACTCTGGCAGAAACCAAGATACAATTACTTTGGTTTCTCTTAATAGTTGGGGTTTTTTGCTCTAGAAGTATTAGATGAGTTGCTAATGGTTCTGCAAGTAGTACCTTAGCTGCCTACCAATAAATTTCTTTCCACCTTTAGATATTACAGTTGATTCAAATGGAATCTATTTGTTGCGAGGAAACAAACAGGGATAGGAAAAAAATGCAAGGTTTTGGCAACTATATTGATAAAAAGCAAAATCCAGAATTTTACGTGATAAACAACTGGGGAGAACCATAACCAATGTTCTCTCAAAAATTTAATACCAATCTAAAGGAAGACGATTTCCTTCAAAATAAAACATGACGTAATTTTACAGCATATAAGTTTAAAAGAAACTTATCTTCAACTGCTGCACTAATAAATCCGTATGAATATAAATAATCTGATTTAATCACATTTGTAATTTCCAGTTACAGTTTAGCAATTACAAGCAAATACACAAGTTACTAAGCTAGAGTCATTTTTTGTCCTGGTCTGAAAGTTGAGCCAACTTGTCCTTTCTTCTTCTTGGGATTCTGAAAATTATCATACCTGGAAACAGAGAAAGATATTAGCAAATTCTTACAAAATGCCTTTGTTTGCGTGCGCCTCCTCAGAGACACGGTGCTGCAACACAGAACTAGGGGCGTTCACATAGATTTTTATAGAGATGCAGAGTTTTCAGACCTGAAGGAGTTTTCACCCACAAGCCCAACTGCCAGAGCTCTCTGCCCCGATTCCTCAGTTTTGTTTTTCATTTTCCTGCTTTTGGGCTGGGGGAGGGCAGATGGGGCAAGGAACAGAAGTGGACAGGGGAGTATAGGCTCCTGGGAAGCATCTCTCTCTCCTCCCTGCCTGTCCCTTCCTTCTCTGGGGAAGTCCTGTTTATCCACGGATCAGCTGAGGAAGCAAACTTTAACAATCTTCACATCAGAAAAACCCACTGGCGAGCTCAAGGAACATCCCGGAGCCAGTTTCCAGCTTCCTCACTCCTGTCTTTTCCAAGTCTAAGGAGACACAGCTTCCTTTTCCATAGATTATTGCCTTTTCCCCGAAACAGAAACCACAAAGAGCCCTACGGAGAGCCAGACCCCGCAGTTTGAGACTGCGAGGAGCTGCTGCGCAGTGGGAGCAGGAAGGACCTGCCTCTGTCTCAGAGGAGCAGTGCCTCTTTGTACTGGTACCCCTCAGAACATAGTACAAGGCTTTTCTTGTCTGTGATTAGAATTTCTAAGTCCTACACGAATAAAAATAATGAAAGACAATGTACTGGTAAAATATTTTGTATGTAATTTAATATTTCTGAAAAAAATGGCTGTCAGAAGCCATTCAACCCTGCCATCCCCCACATTTAAGAACTATTGTATTGCTGATGAATAAGAAAAGGGAAAAGACCAAATCTCCACTGAATACACAACCACAAAAATACCTTCTAATACTTACAGTTCAGTAAAATTCTTCCAGTCATCTTGGGTAACGGATGGTCTTATACCCTCAAGGGCAGTCATCAGATGGGACTGGGTAACAAGTAAAGTGTTCTTGGCAAGCACTGACTGATTAAGGGTGCTGTCCTCCTTGAAAACAGAGCCATGAG
This sequence comes from Pedionomus torquatus, assembly GCA_013398155.1. Lineage (NCBI taxonomy): Eukaryota > Metazoa > Chordata > Aves > Charadriiformes > Pedionomidae > Pedionomus > Pedionomus torquatus. Next base: position 219,504 of record VZRU01012791.1, read on the forward strand.
CAGACACATTACCACAGACGCAAAGACCGGGTGCCGTGAACATCAGGAGCTCTGGAACTTGATCAGTCTAGCTACAAACAAACGCTCACAAGCCCCCGCCCCCCTGCAGTATCACTATGTTATACAGTTAAATAGTTACACGCCTTCTAACATCTGGCTTATTTCTCCTCAAACTAGGTACCATCTATATCTGCTATTTTCGATACATTTAATACGACTGTAGAAATTACTTATTGCCATATGAAGAAGTGTAGGGAAACAAAAGCATTAAGACTAAGTAGTTGAAAGAAGGGCCATACTCCACTCTTGGGTCTGTAACCGCCTTTGAGAGCCCCCATCTCTGGCCTCAGGTGCTCTGTTTGTGGCTCCTGGTTATTTTCCAGGGAGTCTTCTTGAGAAGCTGCTCTGAGCACGGAGGGCTGCGATGGCGCCACGTCTCTCTGAGTCACGCTGGTGAAATCGTGAGTTATGGAGTCTGGTCCAGACAAACACAAAGAGCTCTAAATTGTCCACAAGGAGAAATACATCAACTCACTATGGATCCAGAAGAGCAACTCCACCACTAAGACAGCCCACAACCCAGTATGAGCTCGCTCCTGCTGGCAAAAAGAGCACCTCCTTTTAGAAATGTATCGCATACATAACTTCTTGAAGAGAAAGACGTAGGTTAATTTGCCACAGTGTTTAGGGAAAAGCACGTATTTGAAAATCAAGCGTTTCATGTTTGGAAAAAATCTGCATATTTTTAATATGGCCTATCAGAATAAAAGTCTACTAATGCCATTCTTTTGTTTACCTATGAAAATCAGTGCTTCTGAAAGTGGTTCTAGCTTTGGAATGACCCATAATTTAAATACTCATCACCTCCAAAGTCTCTGTGCACTTGTTAAAATATGCACCTTTCAAGTTCAACAACTTTAAGAGATTAAAGTCCTTGCTATCTTGCTGAAGAACCTCAACGGTCAGAGGAAAACTGAAGTTTCTAAAGACATGTTAATTGAGCACTAGCACTATAAAGCAAGATAAAACACAGGAAAGCACTTTCGCAGTCAGCAGTTTGTCATCCGATGTCAAGAGGAGTTATTTGTGGCTTTAACAACTGATGCAAGACAGTTCTGAACACCAGAGCCTGACAACTTTGGTAACCGCTGCCAACAGCACTTCTACAACAGGTCCTGACAGTGGATGTCCCGTGGGTCACCAGCAGACTCTGGAACGCCCGGTCGCCACTGGGAGCCAAGAGGCAGCACATTCTGTTGTGCCGAGCTGGAGCAGGCGACAGGCTGCCAGCAGCACGTTCCCCGGGGCGAGCGGGACAGAGGAGGCTGCTCTCCTCAGTGGGATATGCAACAGCAGCAATTCTGCTCCCAGAGCAGCGACAGACGCCACTTCTGTCTGCACAATCCCATGGTGGGGTTGTTACGTTAATGCACACCCTACTGGAAACTGGAAAATGCTTGTTGGTTCTTAAGATTATGACTTAATTCTTGAAAGCTGGATGGCCACTTGATAATAACACTAAGTTAAAAAAAAAACAAACAAACAAACCAAAAATACCACCAAAAAGTAAAAAACTGCTTCAGCATTAAACTTTGGAAGGCAACGAGCGTTAGAGCAGACAGTAAGATCTAGTGTGAATGCAGTGCAGTTTGCTTGACGCCAAGGTATCAGGCAGTCTTTTGGGATTTTGATTTTAAAGTCCTGCAAAGTTGCAGAAAAGTCCATACTGTATTTTGTCAGATCACACCCTTCCATCTTCTTCCCCACCGTGGCCCACAAGACAGAGGCTGAAGACAGTTCAAAGGACAAACCAGACATCATTGTCTTTATAAAACCACACTATTTGCCTACTTCAGTTTGCCCGCTTCAGGACTGATAATATTTTCTAAATAAAAAATATTAAGCAAGAAATTTACCAATTCTGAAGGAGTTCCATTTCCCAGCTCCGATTCATAAGAGCTCCCAAAATAAAGGCGATACATGTTGGACCTCGGATCTTCAGGGAGCAAGTCAGACATGTCTAAAGAAATAAGAGATTGCTCTAGCCCTGCTTCTCCGTCGATTGCAGAATCATCCGAGCCACTGCTGTGGTTTAGAAAAACCATGGAAGAGAGACTGAAGTCACTGTCAGAACTAGAACCAAAATCCTGTGGCAAAGAACAGAACATCAAAAGCGTTAACTCCTAATTACAGTCTGAAATGCATTGACAGTTTTCATACACAGTGCAAATGAAGTACCCATTTGATTCTAGGAACCTGCCCTTCTCTGGATATACATTTACAAATAATTTTGCTACAAAACCCCAGTGCCTTTAAACAGAACTTTCTGTCTTCATCCTAGAAAAATAGTGGAGGAGATAATCTTAGGGTCTGTTCGTTTGCTGCGAACTGGCTCAGTAACAGCAAGTGTTGGGAAACTCCAGGTGTATTTTCTGTTGCAGCACTCTGCCTCGTGTGGCTCCGTCGCTGCCTCAGGCCGTGCAGTGCCATGCTGAGCCCACGGTCAGTGCCCAGTCGCTGTACCCATCTTCAGCCACAGTCAACACCTCCGAAGTGCCGACCTGGAGGTTACGGCTGTTGCCTTGGACCGGTGTCTGCAAAGCTTTCTGACTGTACACCCCACCAGCAGAGAACTGCTTTAGCCAATGGCTTCCTCTAAGGACAGAAGATCACCAGGCATCCTTTCACCTGCCAACGTACTGACGCTACAAGTGGGAAGGGCGCTAGGGAAGCTGTGCTGGAGCTCCCTCCCAACACGAAGGGCTGCATCCTCAGAGATCCCTTGGTAACAGCTGGGGTAAAAGGAACCCCAGAGTCTCTTTTGCACCCCTGGCCCAGCCCTTCGCTTTGACCCCCACACAGTGGAAGCCACGCTGGCCCCTTTCCAGCTAGATCCTGAAGACAGGCAGTAGGAAGGTGAGGAGAGGAGAGGTGGCTGAGAGCAGGCTACGAGAGGAAAGGACCTGCCAGTTGCTTGCTTCCTGCACCACCCAAAACGTTCCTCCTCAAAACTGCGTTTGCTTGTGAGAACCTCTGAGTGGGATCCCTCATATTGATTGTCAGTCATTCCTCAGGTTTGGCTTACATAAATCTATTTAACATGAAACACCTCTCATGAAAGAAAAAATATTGTTTAAGAAGTATTTCAACTAATTTTTTACATTATTCTTGCATTTTTCTGCTAACATATTAAGGCTTTAATCCCCTGTATACAAATATAGGTAAATGAAATCTTATTAATTTTGCTAAAAGCACATGGATAAAGTTAACACTTTCCAACATATCAGCATCAAAATAACAGAAAAGACTTCTTTTGTATCAGTTTTATTTACCTGTGTTAAACCTGGGCCTGGATTACTATGGATGGCCTGCAGCTGGGCATTGTACAATAAAGCTTTTAGGTCAGCCCCCGTGAACCGTTCTGTTTTTGCTGCCAAATCCCAAAAGTCCACATCGTTTGCCAAGGACAGGGAATGACTGAGAGCTTTTAAGATTTCATAACGTGAATTCTGTAAAAAAGGAGGGGAAAAATAGTCAGTAAAGCAAACTGTTAATGTCCTTGTCCTAACTGCTAGTGCTCTGGCACTGTCACAAGCAGCTTCCTATCAGAGGGAGGAAGGACCTTCAAATTTTAAAGAAGATCCTGCCCCAGTAATGGTACATACAAGACACCCTGGGCAGGAATCAACCTTTAAAATACAGACATCTATTTTGTTACATTTTCGTGAAGAGCCTAAGAGAAACTGTATCAAACACAGTATACAGAGAAGTACATTTCTCTAAATATCTGGGGTTTTATATATGGAATACATAAAAATAGGAAGGTGCACTCACTATTCACATGTCCTTTTGCAAAGAGAAGTGTGAAAAAATGAAATTCTAAATCAGAAGCTTACAAAAAAAAATAAAATAAAAGAGAATATAACCATGTTCTAAAAGCACAGAATCATCTTCACGTGTATTTCAGAATTAAATGATGTGCTATTTGTTAAATACTAGACAACGAGTCTGAAAATGAACAGCACTAATTGTTTCTCATAAAATGGGGAGCCACAGCCACTCTGTGCAGCCTCAAGAGACTCCAAACCCCACTAAAATGAGCAGGAATTGTTCCTTTCCTAACTCATGACTCATCTGACTTAAGAAGTGCTTGAATATTCTAAATCAAATGTGGGTAAAGAAGAACGGGACCCACTGAATTCAGAATAAAACTGCTCTGAGAGCTGCAGAGAGTTCAGGAGTTGGGTTGGGAATGACTGCTTCATCACTTCAAGCAAACGGTGGATCCATTGGACTTACAAGTCTCAGAAAGACGCAGAAGATGATAAACATTACCCTGCATCTAATTTCTGCAGACTAGTTCATTTTTTTAAATCAGCTACACCACAGAACATGATTTGATCTTGGACTGTGGGAAACAGCCTTGCCTTTCCCCAGCTCTATGCGACCACACTGACACTAAAATCAATGAATTTACACTGTTGCATAACTGGAGCTGGGCAATCAAGTCCGCTTTGTTCATGCTGGGAATGCCACTAAATATAAAGAAAAGGAAAATAAAGCTCACTAGTTTGATTTTTTCTCCTTGCCTTGCACGTACCATGTTTTTGCTTCCTCACCTGATCAGGAGGTGGACAGTAGAGGCACTTGTCCAGTCGGCCTGGCCTTAATAAAGCGGGGTCAATCAAGTCTGGGCGACTGGTAGCAGCGAGCACGTACACCCCTTGGGGAGTGCAGAAAATACCATTAACATCTGCTAAACGCCTTCACAGAAAGCAGCACACAGATGAGGTATTACCTTGTAAGCCTTCCACGCCATCTAACTGCGTCAACAGCTGGTTAACCACCCGGTCTGTAACTCCTGTGTTGTCATGACCTCGGCGGGGAGCAAGAGAATCAAACTCGTCAAAGAAAACAATACAAGGCTTCGCTGCTTGAGCTCTAAAAGGGAAAGCAAAGCCATATGTATATTCTGCTTCAGCTTGGGTCACAGGAAAAATTGCTTAGAAATTTTAAAGGTAATTTGTTTTGGCTTCAGAGAGCAGTTATCTTTAACAAGAGAACACAAAATCTTTTTTCTGTAGAAATTAAGAGATTCTGAAGAACTGGACTGCAATGGAATCACATTTATTTATCATTTTTATGACATCCCTTGCACTCACTATAATAATTTCTGAAGTACTCAACTGTTGTGTTAATATACATAAACGCTCTAAAATGCAACCACTGCAGATGAGGTCAGGGCTTATGTACATCTCACACAGCGACCGCCTCACTGCAAACTACTCAAGGAGCATCAGCTGCGTAGGACACGTGTACGTTAGTGAGCACCGGGGCTCAGCAGGGGCAGTAACAACAAAACAGCTGGCGCTGAGGACCTTAATACCAAGCCTCCTATGAACGTACGTACCGAGCGCTCATTACTAGCTGGAGCACACTTGGCTGTCTCCTAGAACCAGCTGAGAAGAGTTCTGCACGTGCTTTCCACCACGGTTCCGCCATGTGAACCAGCACGCTGCAGAGGGAGCTAGGAGTTCAGCTTCAGAAGTGCTCTCCTGATCCAAGCCAAAACGCTCCTTTCTTAAAGACAGTGACACTGAACTTGCCAAGACCTGACATCTGGTTTGGCACAGTTCATTATTTCAGATGCTTTTGTGATCTGATGCCACATCTCTCCTAGGCAAACACAACTATTTCTTAGAGCTTCAACCAATAAAATTCATCAATAAGATTGCAAATCTTTACAAAGCCAACCTGTTAAAGATATCTCGAACTGCTTGCTCACTTGCTCCAATGTATTTACTAAGCAGCTCCGGTCCCTAAAAAAGAAAAAAAAAGGCAAAACAGGAAAAAGTATCCATGATATGTTTCTTAGCTTCAATGTGTGATTCATTGTCAGCACAGATTACATATACTAGAGTGAATCTTCCTATAAGCAAGAGAGTGGCATCTCAGTACAGAAGAGCTGAGGGGTCTAGAAAAGCCAAAAGACTCTTCTAAGCATTCCAACTTACTTTCTTAGTTTGAAGTAATAATTTATATTTTTCTGCTACAGCAGAACATGGGTTACACCATCCCAAGAAAACAGCTTATACTGTACTTTCAAAATATGTTTGAAATGCATTGCTCAACTGCCTGCATTGTCCAAGGGAATCAAAGTCCAGATCTTTTTACAAAAAACTGGAAAGTAAGAATTTCTAATTAAATTTGATAATTCTGCTTAATGAATAATTACTAAAAAAACCCCATAACCTGTTCTAAAACTGCTAAGTCCCGTAAGTCAGATGGTGGGATATGCAGACACATCCCAAATTTTAAATCTGAGTTTCTTACTTTGGTATTTTGCCCTCACCGGCACGTATTCGCAAGTGCTATGTTAAGCTATTTCATTCAGTTAATAAAACCAATCAATTATTCTTCAAAATCCCCCTACCTTGATGCTGATGAAATTCATTCCGCTCTCTCGGGCAACTGCTCCTGCCAGCAGCGTTTTCCCTGTCCCAGGTGCTCCGTACAGCAAGACTCCTGACCTCTGTCGTATGGGCAGGTTTGCAAACAACTCTGGATACTGGGAAAGAGTTTCAACAAGACATACTCTAAACCGCGCGGTCATTCTGCAGTGTGCTCTGACATCGCTGACCGCTGCTGGCTTCGGTCTCAACGGAACCTATCTAATTCCTTTTATCCACGTTGTTACTGCCAGAGCCCATCTGCACTGTGGTCGGTTCTCCCAGGGCTGCAGTGGGTTCTCATGCTGCGCACGGACTTACAGCACAAACATGCAGCACTTTCTACCAAGAGGAAACAGGACAGACAGGGATGCACTACAGCTTCACAACCTACGTACCGGTACTTCTGAATCCCCGTTCTCATCACCCACTGACAGGACTGCATTATGCAAGCATACAGTAAAAGATTCTGACCATTGTGCAGAAAACTCTCTGGCCATTTCTCTGAGGACCGAAATGCGTGGCTCATCTCAGTGCTGGAAGTTTTAATCAAGGCCAAAGTAAAATAAGGGGGAACTGATGTATCAGCATTCATTCCAAAGAGAGCGCTCCAGGAAAAGCACAGCAGAAGGCAGCTGGAAACGCTGTCTCCACAGAGCTAATCACAAACCCTGCAGCACAGAGCGTCCCAACGGCAGTGTTGGCAGTACTGCCACGTTCCAGAGCAAGGCCTGATCTGCAGACAGGCAGGAACGATTGCCTTCTCTATTTCGAAGAGGAAAGCAGAAAGAGTTTCCCAGCAGCTGAACACAGCTGAAGACTGGGAAGCTACAAAAGTAGCATAAAACCAGATCTGCTGTCTCTCTGTCAAATACTACGTCACACCTGAAAAATCATTCTTCCCCTGCTACCATTACGTACACAATTCAGGCAACTAATTTCCAAGGAGTGGGTACCTTTGCAGGTAGCATGATGGTATCCATGAGTGTTTGCTTCACATCTTTTAAGCCACCGATCCTGTCCCAACCAATGTCCTTCGGTTTCTGAAGGTTGACATTTCTCAGAGCTAATGGAGTAAAACCTTCCAGAGCTCTCTGAAAATCCAGAGTTGACAGATTCAATTCTGCTTAAAACAAAACAGAAGAGAAAAAAAAAAAAAAAAAAGTGAACCAAACCAGAAGACACAGCCTGCACAAACTCCTCACAACAATGAAACACATTTTAAACATAAAACATTAAAACTGGCTTCCTCCTTTTGTGTTACTGCACAGGTTCCACGGAACAGGAGCAAGGCTGTGAAACAAGACATCTTCTTGTCAACGCACCGCCGGTCTGGAGTGCATCCTGGTTGGAAACACAGGCGTGAACGGCACGATCCACCAGCACAGTGAAATCTCTGGCAACAAAACCTTCCGTTTCCTTTGCGACGCACTGGAGGTCGAGCTCAGAGAACTTCTTTACATCAGAATTCAGCTTCTTTTTTATTATAGAACGCAGCATTTCACATCTTTGCTTCTGAAAAACAGAATTGTGCAGCAAGTGTGTATCACATTTATGATCTGTGTGGATTGCAGAAATTCAAAAAAATAAATACACACGAGTTACTAACATTTCCTTAATTATTTACATGTCACCGAACCTTCACATAGCAAAACCCAAGCAGGCACGAATATAAACAAAAGTTAGGTCTTCAGGTGAATTTCAATAAATTCTCCACTTTTCTAACTGTAAATGTTTACTTTGCCACAGCTATCTTAAATCCAAAAGTGATAATAAAAATAATAGTACAGCCTTCCACCACCCAGATTCTACTGTTTTACACCCATTTTTTCTTTCACAGGCAAAGGAACATCTTTCATTTTGCCAATCTGAGTAGAATATTTTTGAGATGAAATACATTGCATTAGATCACAATACATCAGATAATTTGGTATATTTGGAGATCCTGGCTTTTTTCCAGTGATGTCTCATTCCTATTCATGTGCAGGTATTAAACATGACAAAAGCAGACTTGCAGAAGTGGGAGAAAGCTACAGGATCTGCAGCAGAACCCTCCCCTGGGTGGCTTTTACTGCTAACCTGTGAGCGAAGACAAGCAGCAGCAGGAGCCGGTGCTAAACGCGAGTCCGTGCCACATGGTGAGGGCAGGCACAGGTAAAAAGCGGCTGATTCCTCCCTCAAGGAAGTTATGCTCTTTATTCTTACCTCTGTCCTTTTTGCTTTTCAAAATGGACTCAATTCAAAAGCAGAGGGACATAATTCGTATAGAAAACCAATACAAAACCTTCCCATAAAATCAACATTTAGTTTGAGTAACATTTTAAAAATACACATTCTAGGAACCTATTCCTCTGTGCGGTGAAAAAACACATTTAGGTTTACTCTCGTTTATCTAACTGTAGTGATTTACATGTTTGTTCAAAGCTGCTCCTCCAGAATCCCCTGGCAGGTAAGGAGGAGACGAGGCTACCTCACCTCTGGCAGACAATGGGACCTGTTCTACGCTGGACCAAAATGTCCTCTGAATACACCCTGCCCTCGCCGCAGGAGAGTGGGGCCAACGGAGAGGTTTCCCTGGGTTACTTTTGGCTTTTTAAAAACTTTATAATGTCAGATGCAAGTCCTGAGGTACTTAAGTGTCATTAAAGAACTTCCAAGATTTCCTGATTTTTTTTCTCACCTTCAGGCAAAACCTACGACCTCCATGGCTGTTTCAGGACTGTAGCTGAGGCTGCGGGGAAGGCAAACAACTTTTAACCATTTCACCTGAATTTACCTGGTCTGGAGGTCGGATACATTTGAAGCACTGAAATATGTGAGTTCCTTGAGCTGAAACCAGGGAAGGATGTAGGGAATGTTCCGACTGACTTGTGGCAATTAATGCAATCAAACTCCCCATGGAAATGACTTCTTTTATCAGATCTTTCAAAACTAAACACAGAAGACAACGCTCAATGAATTGCAAAATAACAAGAGATTCTGCATTTCGTAACAGACATTCCTGCTACACTGCAGTAGAGCATTAGGGCACACAGAGTAACATCTTATTAGAGATCCACGTTTACAAGGGGGTTTAAAATTAAAAAAAGGAAAAGAGGTATAGTTATTTTTGCTAGGACAGTACGTTCCACTAATAAAATGCCATCTGACATGCTCGTTAAAAGCTAATTTGTAGCACCACTGATGATGTCTACCTACCACAGGATATTCAACATGGATATTTTTTTGTGTGCACTACGATCACTTTTCTAGGAATATTATTGCCTCAACATAAATAAAAAAAAAGGAAAGTTATAAGAATAAAAATAAAATAGATGCAAAGCCTAGAAAACAAGCAATCTAGTGTTATGGAAATCAAAGAACTTCTGGATGCAAGGAATCATCAGATAGTATAAATGCCATGATCTGTGAATCCCTGCCATGGAAGAGCACACGGTCCAGAGGCAGGAACGCTACAGACAGAATTGTCCAGGTAGGACAGCACAGCTCAGGAGCAGAAGGTCTAAGTTGGGTCATACTTTTATCCAAACACAGGTAGCACAGTATTACCATAAGCCAGCCTACTGCTTTGAACGCTTTCAGGGCTGCTCTCCTGCTCTGGTGTAGAAGGTACCCCAACAACCTGGTCGAGATCGTCCATCAAAAGAATGGATGGTTGTCTCCATGCTGCCTCTAAAAAAGCTTCTTCCACAGCTTTCCTTACATTTACTAACCTTTTTCCTAAAACAGAAATACAGTTTTAAAGATGGAACTTACCAGGGAAAAAAACCAAAATCATCAGACTGACTGCATCTCGCTCACATAATTTGTGTAGCTTAACACTACGCCCACAAATCCAGGCACCAAGCTTAAACCAGAGTTAACATCAGTAAAGAAAAGATCAGAGAAGTACGAGAAGGACTCATCTGCCCTAAAATGAGATTAACCATCTTTCATTAACCACTATAGAAGCCTACAGGTCTTATTTCTAGAGAGTTGCAAACAGGACAGCACCAGCAGCACTAAATTACCTGCTAAAGAGTCCCACAATTGGAAACACTTTTCAGAGCAAAGGACCCAGCTTGTTTTCAATCTTTCCCTTTTTCTCTGGAGCACAGAGCTCAGCGGGGACTTCAGAAAGAAGAATACAGCCGCGCAATATAAGGGCTATGTAAGAAAACAACTGAGTATTCTCTGCCTCTGTAGCACCAGACTATTTGGGAAAGCCAGAAAATGAAAGATTAAAAAAAAAGCCTTTCTTCTTCTCCTGTTTTTGGCACAAAATACTTATTTCGAATTCACAAAACCTAAGGATCCATCTCATCCTCATCTATAATTGTGAGTGTTAGACAACTGCTGCCAACATACACCGCATCAGTAAATACACCGCCACAAGTCAGGTCCCAGCTGGTTGTTCGATCCCTTCTTGGTGCCTGGGTCATCCTTTGACAGAGTAATACAGGTAACCTTTAGCACTTATAATTTGGTCACGTAACACTTATTCCGCCCAGCACAGCTGAAAAAACACTCAGTTCAACTTGGAACTTCTTCCTATTTCGTAACAATCAGAAATAAGCCCGACACACATGGCTTGACTTTGGTGGTGGTACGTGAGACAGAATGATAGAAATGTGAAATTAGTTTATGACAGCCCTATTTTCATCAGGCTGTTAAAGATGCTCACTCTATCAAATATCCTTGCAAAAGCAGTAATAATACCATAAAAATTATTCAGACTAAATACGTAACTTCTTAATTGTGCTGCTTCATCATATAGCAAATATTTGAGATTTTAAAAAAAGATCATACCTCTTAAAGCTTTACAGTCAATTACTTCTACATGAGCATCCAGTCTATCGAATGCTTCCTTGCAGACGGCCTTTGCTAATGTTGACTTTCCACTTCCCTACAAAAATAAACGTGAGCCAGTGTAAACTGACAGAACTATTTCCTTTTGGCCCTGCAGAGTTTTCATCCCAGTATACACCAGTTCACGAGCTGGGAAAGCTGTATGCACACGGGTTCTACTCCTCACCAAAAGCATCTACGTGTTCTGTCTTTCTATCAGCTGGACGAGACCAAAGCCCTGGAGTGAAACAAGTACAAACAGAGCAGACAGATCACTGCAGAGAGCGTTCTGATTCCACTCATTCAGTGGTAGGACATGTGTTAGTTCCAGTGGAATATGGTATCGAATGGATCACTGTACAGGGCAACGGAAAAATAAGAGCATCAACCCCACTGTGACCAAACACCAAGTGGCAGGAGAAGATGCCTCCTTCTTATTTTCATTCAAATACTTCAGAAACAGGAAGTGTTTGTTATACTATAAACATGAAATAAATTAATCCCCCCAGGGAACAAACTAAAGTTGCATGGGTCGCAATCTAAAAAACTTTGATTATACGCATATAAAATATATATACATGAAATATGGATATTGTTGATGAAGTGTGCATATGGTGTGTGTGTGTGTGTATATTATAGAATGTTTTATTGAATCAGCTCTGTTCAGTTAACTGCTCTGTTTTCAGCTTGTTCTTTAATTCTTTGGAATTTGCACGGTATCGAAAAAATCTTGGGGAGTTTTGTAACTGCAGCAGACACTCTGGGGGGTTGCAAGCGGGGAGCAGTGTACCTTTCCTCCCGTGAGGAGCACCCCCCCGCTTCGCAGTCCCACGGCGATGGCAGCCAGCTTTTGAGACAAAGGACGGCCCAGAAGGCTGTGGCTTATGTGCTCAAAGGAAGATGTTCCTAATCCGTCCACCCCTCTGCGGAGCAAATAAGAGGTTAACTAGCCTACAGCTAGCATCAGCACATAAATACCAGTAGCTTGCAGTACGGTGAGGTTTCGCTGCAGACACGTTTTGATGTACTCCACCTTTCAAGAGAAAGCTAAAGGCAATTGGATTTGAAAAGGCAGCACCTTCACTTTGCTGCTGTTACACAGGGGACAGACAGACGCTGCAGAACAGCCCCACAAAGGGTGACCCAGCTGTTCCACACCAGCCTAGCGCCAGGCAGGGCTCAGGAGTTCAGAGCAAGCCAGACTTTGGGGCTTCATCTGAGTAACGACCTATTCAGGAATGTAACAAATTGGTAAAACACCAAGCACGCTCAGAAAACGTCTCAGCCCTTTCAGAGATAAAGCAGCCCATAGTGCTTTAGAAGCCATCCTCATCCTTCACCGTCCCGAATCTCTGGGACTCGCAACACAACAGTGCTCTCTTTCAGGTCCACCAACAGCAAGGCTATCCGTTTTGTATTCCAGCCTTCAACAAAAAGTGTTGTCCCATGAGAAATGGAATGAATCCTGGACTCTAACATCTCTGCCCTACCACATCCCATCCCTACCACACTACCCCTCCATCAGTTCCCACTCCCTTTCCACCACCAATATGCTCAGTTGCCTTTTGCAAGGCCTTGGTAATATCCTCAGTTACTTTTCACAACCTGGATAACACCCTACCACAATACTCAGAGTCTCTGGTGTCCCCTCTGGCCCATCCTTGCTTCAGTTCTGCATTCCCACCAATACTCTTTTAATTTCCATTCCCTCCCAGGTTTTCTACTATGAAAATGTCTCACCCTAAATCATTTAGTCTGTGGTAAGGAGGGTTCCTGTCTGTATCACACGCAGGTGGCTGGCTGTCACCATCAGCTTTTTTACTTAGAGGATGCAAAAGAACCTGTAACAAAGGGAAGAGTTAGTACTTTACTTTAAATATACCTCAAGAAAAAGGGAACAGAAATTATTAGCCTTTTTGGAATGGTGTGCAGAAAATGCTGTGTGTATGCTTTGCTGAAGCTTATTGAGCTTGAAAGAAAGATGCATTGGTAACAGGAATCCCAGATTTTGCAGAAAAACTCAATTTAAGACACTTGAATTCTCTGCTAAAATTTAAATCTATCCGTTTAAAAATGACAAAATGTTATCTCACTATTATGACCATAAACCTGGAGTCACGGGCACCGGTCCAACCAGAGTGATTACTGCAAACAGTAACCCTAACATTAAACAGAAATATTTATTCTCCTGAGAAAGGACAGCCTGAAGCAGCAGAATGCACAGAAACTACCTAAGAGAGAAGGCAGTGTGAGTTTGGCAGGTTTGAACGGGGAGTGCATCTTGTCAGAATAAGCTACCGCTCCTGCCAGACAAGCTGTGAAGTGATCTCACGTGGTTCAGCTACCACGGGAAAGAATCATTAAGTGCAAGGATGGCACCTTCAGACCTGGACAACGCTGGCTTTCCTCTGCTCTAACTGATTTTTCTGAGAGTTTAATAGACTATGAAATTCAGTAACCGGTGTGGTGTGCCTGGACCCTCACCAATGCTGAGGCCATAAAATAACAAGTAAGGAATGAAGACAGAATTTAAAGAACAGACTGACATTATTTATGTCAGAAGGGAAACCACAATGCATTATATAGAGAACCCAATATATTTTTAACGAAATAGAACAATTTAAATTACTTGATACCTGATACTATGTGATATTTACTTGTATATTAGTCTTTTGCAGCAAACTGGGACTCAGTATAAAAATATTCTCAGACTTATTTTCTTCAGTGTGTGCAGGATGCACCGCACTAACGACGAACTCCTCCATTCCTGCAAAAACCCCAGAAACAACTATTAAAATCTGAAATAAATTCATTTGTTATTCCTCACAAAATGAAACAGATTAGCGTATTTTGAATTACTATGATATAATCCAAAATGAAAGAATAAAAACAGTTAATTGTTATTAAAGCGAGGCTGATGCTTCCAGCTGCAGCGCAGAGCCACCTGTGAGACGGCGCACACAGAGAGCACTGCCCAGGCAAACTCCCCAGGGGACAGCTAAGGCAGCTACGGCACACGACAGCGCGATCCCCACCTTCCTTAAGGGAGAGATGCACACAGTCTGTGCCGCTCATGATCCACGGGTGACCATCAGTGGTGGAATCCTGCAGCCAAGAACTGAAAGCAGACTTAACAGCATCTTCATGCACATCTTTGTGCTAAACAGGAAAAAGAAAGAGGGAAATGAAATGAAACAAGGCGGTAGTAAGTAAAACTGCACGAGATGGTTGTTTCTCTTATGGTAGCAGGGACAGGAGAAGATACAGTTTTATTCATTTAGAAAATTACATTTTCCAACAAGCATCATTTCTATCAGCTGCTCTATGGAAAGGACCCCTTTAGCCCTTGCTACCGCAACAGGCGCATCTTCCACCACCTCTAAAGGCCTTACCTTTGGAATGCTGATGTGAGGGCAAGGAAAAGCTTTTAATTCTTGTTTTACTTGGCTGCATTACCAGTTCCAAGAGCACTGCTCTGCTCCTGGCTTTGGAAGAGCACCCAAGGCAAGTGCCAGTATTGACCTGCACCTTATTTTGGGTGCTTGGTACAGGCCTCTCTTCCCTGAACAAGCTGCCTCCTGCACAAGGAACCCTGCGCTCGCCAGGCTCAGGGGCAGCACCACCGAACACCAACAGGCCCTTGGAGCTATCATATGACACATGAAAAGAAGTAAACCTAAAACCCCACCAACTTATCACAAACACGTGACCAAGAATATCAACTCACTAAGTTCTGTTTGGGTTGCAGTGTAAGAGACAGGGGAATTTTAGGAATAGATTCAACTGACTTAATTCGGACTGTTGAATGTATTTCAATACGTAGTTTTTTCCTCAGACCATCCGGAATCTGAAATATTTAAAATAAAAGCAAAGGAAAAGGAAATATTAGAAAGTAAAAGAGGTCTAACGTTGCATATATAACACAACACCAATTTCTTCATCACTAACAGAATCTCTACATTGGATCCCTGATCTGTTCATTGGCTGCAATCTGCAGGAGAATTAAGGAAACCGCAGCATCGAGGGCGGTATCCAGCTCTCGCTCTCTCACACACGCACCTAATCGCCTTTAACCCGTTTGTGAGAATGCTCCCTACAGCTGACCGTCTACTACCTGCTGCAAATAAAACCCAAAATGGTGAAAAGAAGAATTCAGAGGAACTATTTGAATGTTGTAAGAATGCTTTTAGTATAACAGAAACCCACCAAGCCTGCTTTCACCTGCTGATTGAACAGAATTTATGTGTGCGGGTCAGTACAGACAGGCCATCACACAGAGCAGAACTGAGCACGCCTGCAGCACAGAGAGAAAACCCCGTCTCCCAAAATTGTACCACTCCATTTGCCCTTTTAAAAAGGAAACTACTTTTCAAATCTTCTGTCTTCTTTTAAACCTATATCCAAATTGAAAACTTCTCATAAATGTTTATTAAGTCTGAAAGACTTTGCGGTTGCTGGCATTTGGAAAATTGTTAGGTCTCCTGAAAGATCTAGTGGTAAAGAGCACTGCAGGCTCTTGCTCTCATGCACAACAAAAAAATAAGCAATCGGTGAGAAGTACACTATGTCAAAACTGGGCACCCTGGATGTCTTGGAGGATGATGGTAAGTACCGTAGTCCAGAACAAGAAAGCTTGGCAAAGCACAGCTCTAGAAAATACTGTTTCATTCTAAAATACTCTACTTGAGAGCACAGCACACAGTCTACATCCCAAAACCATATGTGAACTAACCAGTTTCACAATTATTCAATAGAAAATACTATCTGCTAAAAAGCCTAAAAGATAGTGTGCTCAAACTGACCCAAACTCTTCCAACATGTAGGGCTTCCCCACTGTGGCCATACTCTATGACACTCTTTAGGTCTTCAAATCCATTCCACACGATTTGAACGATGGATCCCTCACCAGATTCTTGAGCACTATCACAATTAGGATGATTTTTGCCTTGTGTACTAGTCAAATGCTTTTGCTTTTCCAGTGGCAGATTTTGCTTTGCTTCTTGATGACGCTGTCTTGGGGAAAGCAGCTGACTAATCTTCCCATAAGATACTACAGGGTTTGGATCCAAATCAATAAATTCTAAATTCCACGGAAAAACATGAACAGCATTGCCTTTCAGAAACGCGTGGGCGGCGGCTGCGGTCTGTACGCTGGGAGGCTGACACTGACACACTCTAAAAATGGAGTCCATGTGAATTAAGTTCAGCAGCTTGTCTTTGAAGGTGCTCGTTCCATCTTTATCACACAAAGTCTTCTCTTTCTGCTCAGATGTATGAGAGAAAATGCTCCCTATGAAATTCCATATATTTGGGAAAACATTTGAGCCAAACGTGGCGTTCACATCAGCCTTACTCTGTTCAAGCGCTCCTGGCTTTAAGTGAGGTTCTTTGGCAAAAGGATCCTTTACTGTTTCTTCTCGCTCCATGTTATTTTTCACAAAACTTTTGAGCAAGATGTCGCTTTCAGTGGAAGGCGTGCTGGTGATATTTTCCTCGGGTTCGCGTGTTTTGGGACATATCAGAAGCTCCGTGCACGGTTCTAACCTCCCATAGGGTGCTGCTGGCATAAGTGCACCTGAGTGTGAACAAAGCAGGTCAATAAAGGCTTCCACCCCGGCCACGTGGCTTTCTCAAGGTGCCACAAGAGCCTTCCCTGTTGCTTACCGACTTTGATGTAAACGTGAGTGTGCTGTTCAACCCAGACAGGAAAGATGGCGTTTGGAAATACTACTCGAATCTGGTCAAGAAGATGTTTTTCCAGGGAGGAAGCGTGCAGCTCCTGGGAAAATGTGACATCACCATAAATTAAATATTGCACACATTTTCAACATTTGAAGACAGAAACTCCACATCTTTTTCTACGGCACCATTTAAAGTATAAAATACAATTAAACCCCACTACATTTAGTATTCCCTTAGTGGCTGAAAAGAACAGGGCACTGGGCAAAAAACTGCTCGTGCCAAAAGCTCTGTCATCTGTAAGAAACGGACGCGAACGGGGGAAAAGTTTTATTACCAGAATTTCCCAATCATCTGTTGAGAGTGGTTCCACTTCTACTTGCCGACAGGAGGAGACATGGGAACAGGGTTCAAGAAACACCTGGCAAAAGTAACACCACTTCAAAATATTAAACTTCTTATTTTCAAACACAGAACAGCCCCATCTTTAGTTCAACTAGAAAACTGGCAATTCAGTTTTTTACAATTACAATAAACGAGGTAAGATAATACACTGCTTGGAGCCCCATTCTTTGACGTCTTCTATTATGCTGAATGAAATCTTCCCCCTAAGAGAACAGGCTCATGCGAATATACGACACTACTACACTGGGTAGGGCAACACTTGGCTGTTCTTTAGGTTCGTTTAAATCTCTACCTGTTAATAGGACAAATCCCCTGTATGTTGAGATTCTAACAGTCCCACGTCAGAAAGCTCTGGCTGCCTCTTGGGCATCTCTTCTATTTGACGAGAGATTCGCTTACAAGCCGTTTAGCACAGTGTCCGAGTCAAATACACGTTCAAAGAGAGAGGACAAACGGGGACATATGGTGGGAAACGGCTGGGGGGGTGAAAATTTAAGCTCCAAATAAGTCAAACAAGAAATAAGCAGTAACTCATTAATTGCTTTAAAGTAACAGGAACTCCAGGCAAAACATTCTCAGGAGATAATTCCAAAATTGTTTAATTGCTCAGAAGTGCATTTTCCTAAAATTAATGGCACTGCAGGTAGCAGCTCCAACCTTGCAAAGACCTACCCACAGGCCTATCCTAATATTACTGGGCAATCGTTAATGATTTAATGATCAAATCTTTTCATGTAGAGACATTTCGTGATGGTTAACTTTTCTTAGGAGCAGATACGAATGAATTAACTGTCTAAATAAATGACACAAGAAAGTCATAGTTAACTTGGAAATTTTTACCCCTTCGGGCATCTTGCAACTTACTCTTTATTTAAATAGTTAAAAAAAGATTGTGTTTCAAACCTCTTGCCCATCTGAAATGCCAAGTTTCTCTGCCAACTGTCTGTTAATCTCCGCAATGTTTTCTCCCTGGTGACCTCGATGCCTGATTTCCATCCAGCTTAAAAATATAGGCTGATGGCCACAGGACACTTTCACAGCTTGGCCCTGCGAGTTTCAAAGAAACAAAACAGATGAACAGCAAACAAGGTAAGATGGACTTGATTAGAGAGATCAAAGGAATTACAAATATTTTCTGGATTTTACATGCTCGGTTATAATTAGCATTCCCTAACAATGACTTGCAGCACGCATCTTCATCTTCACACAACAGTGACTTTCACGGACTATCTCATCACCCACTGAGGTAACACCTTCAGCAGTTAGATTTAGCTTTTGATTCCGCTTAAGCTTTTATACGACTTACACAGTGTAATCTATTAACATAATTATTTACCCCCTTTTAAACGTTTTTATTAAAGGGTTTGCATGTAACGCGCTATCACTGACAAATTTTGGAGATCACGTTTCCGTTTTGCGATGACGGTCAGTAAAGGGAGCCTGCTGCCACCAGCCCCGTACGGAAGGATGCCACAGAAGGATGCTTCCAAGCAATTGCACTGCGTTTTTCCTCTTTCTTTTCAGCAAACTCGTCAAACATGAAGTGGCTGTAGCAGAAATGAAGCTAACACTTATCACGGAAGGGTCCGGGTCGGAGGGGGCCTGCGGACGGTCCCGCTCCCGGCCGGCTCAGGGACGCCTGCCCCGGGGCACCGCCGGGAGCGCGGTTCCCTGCGAGCAGCCTCCTCCTGCCCGGAGGGGACTGAGCCGGTGTCCGTAGGGCGATGCAGCTTCGCTTTTGTGAGGCCCGGGGCTCCCGCGCTGGCCCAAGGGGCGCGGGCGGCCCTTGCGGCGCTTTTCGCGTGGGAAGTTATTGAAAGCCGAAGGCGCGCTTCCCGCAGCCGATCCGCGGGCGGACCGGGCCTTGGAGGAGGAGAGTCCCGCCGGGCACAGGGCGACAGAGCGCGGGATTTGCGCGCAGCCGGGGCTGTGCGGGCCCGGCCCCTTGGGCGCCGCTGCGCTACCGCCACTGAGCTGCGGCGGGAGGAGGCGCCGCCCCTGTCGCCATAGCAACGGGAG
>VZRU01012792.1:38926-56513 GCA_013398155.1 Pedionomus torquatus
TTTTTTTTTTTTTTTTATCCCCAAAGAAACCTCATTCTCATGGAAGAGACCTTTAAATAAAATGAGCATGATCTTATTGCTGCCGGAGGGGACAGAATCACAGCATAATGGCATATTGCAGAGGAGTGATGCAGAGGCAAGGGCATCCCAGGGTCTCCCAAATCCCCGTTCCCACCTCACACCCTGGGGAAGGGTCATTGTCAATGGTGAGGGTGGTGAGACCCTGGCCCAGGTTGCCCAGAGCAGCTGTGGCTGCCTCATCCCTGGAGGGGTTCAAGGCCAGGTTGGAGGAGGCTTGGAGCAACCTGGTGTGGTGGGAGGTGTCCCTGCCTATGGCAGGGGGGGTGGAACTGGGTGGTTTTTGAGGTCCCTTTCNNNCTTTGAGGTCCCTTCCAACTCGAACCGTTCTATGGTTCATTGAATCATAAAAGTGACCCAACAAGGAAACGCTCCTGACTGAGAGTACAGGGGAAGATTTGGGATCAAAGTGGACTCAATCCCTTCTCCCGCCTCTGGGAAAGAGAATTTAATATTTCAAATTAACACTGGGCTTTATCTCCTCCAAGCCATCTGAAACAAACTAAACCAAACTCATCATCTGGCCTCCTTCCGCAGTCGTGGAGAGAGAGGTGGGTCTCCAGAGGATGATCCGTGCCTTCCATAGATAAGTGCCTATGGTAGCCAAGATGAATTTGGGACAAAGCAGTTAATGAAAATGCAATTAGATAAATTAAAACTTGTGCAATCTGCGCGACTGCCACATCATGCAGAGAATTGGAGCCACGAAATTTAGGGGACTTGCCAAATGGAGATAAAGGGCTGGAAAATGCATGTGAGGGAGGCACAAGTCCACGCTCTGCCCCTTTCATTCAAAATGTCAGAGTATTTTAGAGCAGGGAACATGACCCCAGCTACAAAACCCTCGGAGCATCAGGGACAAGCCAAAAAGCCACCGGTGGCCCGTCTCCATGAGATGCATCGGGTGGCCAGCGGTGCCAAGAGATTGATGTGGCAATCATCAGAAGGAAATTTTGCTGGTTTTACCATGGAGCATCTGTACGGTGCCATCAAGGGAGCCCTGTATCTGTTGTAGCGCGTGGCAACACATAATTATCCGTATAATGAATGCAGGAGCGGGTCACGGACCAGACCCTGGGGTCTCAAAGGGCTGGAGTCATCTTGGAGGAGGAGGAAGCCGTTAAAAAAAAAGGTTCTGTTGTGCAAAAGGCAGGCACAGGGATGCCGAAAAAACACATTGAGGACTAAGCTCTGGCAGAAAAACGTAATTGTTATTAAAATGAAGTGGTGTTAATTAATAAAACGCTGCTGAAAATGTGCCCGGGCAGTCCCACGCTGCCATTCCATCCTGTGCCAAGAACACAGCAGGAAAACTACTCGCCGTACATGGATTGTGAGCGTTCATACAGATAGGTGTGTGAATTGGCAAAGGTTCCCTTTACTGTTTATTTGTTGAACTGCATCTCCTGGAGACCCCACAGACAACTCACACTGTGAAAATTCAGCCCTGTTGGGGTTTTTGGCGTCAGGAAGGGCGTAGCAGAGGAGAGAGGAGTGCAGGGCAGCAAAACAACCCCAACAGGTCTGCAAATCAAGGCAAATCCAGGAGCGAAGCCCATTTTTCTACCACCCACACATACACTCATCGTGACTCTTCCAGTAAATCATCCTCTCATGCGGACGTTTGGCTTGACAACCAGTTTTTATGGGGAGGATGCCCTCTGCAACTGGATGGTGACTTTTTAACCTGCAAATCGGCAGGCTGAGAGGTGGAATAATGTCACTCTAAGGAAGTCCTCCCAGATGGTGCAGCAAAGGTCTGCTAGATGTCAGTGCGGTGCGCAACGGGGCAACGGCCCCTCCAGGCTTGGCTTGCCCAGGACATATCCTCTGGTCATAGAATCACCAAGTCCCACTGGTCATAGAATCACAGAATTTAAAAGCTGGGCAGATGTGGTGCTGAGGGACACGGGTTAGTGGTGAGTTTGTCTTGGGTTGATGGTTGGACTCTATCTGAAAGGTTCCTTCCAACCTCGACCATTCTATGATTGATTCTATGATTCTGGGGTTGGGCTGATGGTTGGATTTGATCTCAAAGGTCCCTCCCAACCTTGACCATTCCATGACTTATTTTATGATTCTGGGGTTGGGCTGATGGTTGGACTCGATCTGAATGGTCTCTTCCAACCTTGACCATTCTATGATTGATTCTATGATGTCTCTCAGCCCTTACCAGTATAATACAGCCCTTGCCAGTACGGGTCCTTGGCCAAGGCAGCAAGCAGAAACTTTCAAGGTATCCAACCTCTTAGGATGTAAAGCTCTCCTTCCTCATCCACTGCTCCACCCCAGGTCAGGTTTTGCTGCACAAACCCAAGCTTCAGACCAAACTCAACATTAATCCATGTCTCTCAGCACCACGTCTGCCCTGTTTTGAAATCCCTCCAGGGATGGTGACTCCACCACTGCCCTGGGCAGCCTCTGCCAAGGCTGGACAACCCTTTACTGGAAGACATTGTTCCTATCTCCATTCAAAACATCCCCTGGCACAATTTGAAGCCGTTTCTTCTTGTCCCATGCCATATTCCTTCGGAGAAGAGACTGACCTCCCCTGGCTACACCCTCCTTTCTGGGAGCTGTAGAGAGCAAAAAGGTCTCTCCTCAGCTTCCTCTTTTCCAGGTTGAACACCCCCAGCTCCCTCAGCTTCTCCTCACAAGATGTGTGGCTCCAGACCCCTCACCAGCTCCATTGCTCTTCTCTGGACATGCTCCAGTGCCCAGTACAGGGAGGTGGTGGCTGCCCCAGTTCTATTCACCATCTATGAGAGTTTTTTTTTTCCTGGGACATTCTCAACCTTCCCCTTCTCATCCTGCAGGATCATGCAGAGCTTGTCCAACACTAACGGACAACCTAATTGCCAGACTTGAGCGCTGAATTGGTTATTCCTCATTAGCCACCCCCCAAGCCAGGACACTGGTGCGGTGGGAATGTCTCACCTGGACTGAGTTGTTTTCTCTGAAGATGTTCACGACGCTGCAGCCAGCAGAGCAGGGTGAGGTGTACTCAATGTTGTTGGAGCCACAGATGGGGTTGTAAGCGTTCTCAGGGCAGTTACACTGGAGGTTACACTCCAAGGCATGGTGTCCAAATTCAGAGCTACAACAGGTAGAAAATATTAATACGTGCTATTGAGCATCATCGAGATGCATCTCATCTAGAAAATATACAGCATGTATGTTGAGAGTAGCACAGAAACACTTGATTGCTTAACAAAACCTTCCCCATACGTAAGAGAGGACCCACAAAAATTCCACTAGAACCCTCCTGGGTTAACATTCCCAACCACAAATACTGAAGGGAGTCACTAACTTCCCTCATATTTGGCCCCAAATGTAGGATCTTGGGGTAATACAACACCAGGCTGTGGGAGGTGAGGTTCCCACCGAGGGCTTGGACCAGCTTCCACCCAGACCACGGGAGGCAGAACATGTTGTTTACAGAACCTCAGCCCAAGCCTCGAGGCAAGACATGGTCCTGCCAGCATTTAGCTGCGTTACAAAGGAGCCACGGCTTCCAAGGTGTGATCCCAGGGCTTGGCCCCTGCCCAAATTGCTTGCCCGTGAGAAAAGCACTGCGATTTTCGTGACGCAAATGTATATCTCGTGCTGTTTGTGCCAACAATGCCTTCACCTTGGGTTTCACAACCAGTGGATGAAGTTAGGAGGAATAAGGGTGCAACAGATTGAGACAGGCTGAGGGAGCTGGGGCTGTTCAGCCTGGAGAAGAGAAGGCTCCGGGGAGACCTTGGAGCAGCCTTCCAGGATCTGAAGGGAGCTCCAGGAGAGCTGGAGAGGGACTCTTGGTCAGGGAGTGGAGTGATAGGACAAGGGGGAATGGTTTTAAACTAGAAGAGGGGAGATTTAGATAGGATATTAGGAAGAACTTGTTTGCTCTGAGGGTGGTGAGGCACTGGAATAGGTTGCCCAGAGAAGCCGTGGCTGCTCCATCCCTGGAGGGGTTCAAGGCCAGGCTGGATGGGGCTTGGAGCAACCTGGTGTGGTGGGAGGTGTCCCTGCCCAGGGCAGGGGGTTGGAACTGGATGATTTTTGAGGTCCCTTCCAACTCTAACCATTCTATGGTTTGGTGATTATGCACAAAAGCATTGTTTTCTCACCTTATTCTATCACTGTTTCTCATGGGGGAATAAGCACATTTCTGGGTATTCTTTTAAATTCCCACCCTCCTCCACCCCAAGGAGTGCACCTGGGGATGGGGGAGACCCATAGCCCTGGGGATGACCCACCCGTGCCCAGTTTAGCTGGAGCTGTCAGTACCTCTCGCTGTAGGTAACACCCGCGACCTTCTGTGTGGGGCAGCCGAGGAAGAGGAGGGGTAAAGCCAGGAGGAGGCAGAGGAACATGCCGAGGACGCACATGGCGCTGCATTGCCTCAAGGACATCTGGAACCGCTTCAGGATGGCGCCGCCCACCACGATGCCCACCATTGCCCCTGGGATGTTGACAGCACCTGGGGGAAAGGCAGGTTTTGGTTTTTCCAGCCTCCAAGACGTATCAGGTCCCTTTGATATAGCAAAGGGCCAGAGTATTTGTCACTGGGTTCCTATTTTTCAGCGTTGGTGGTCTAGGGGGGTATCAATCACTTTGCTGGGGCTGGTGGGGGCCAACTGGCAGAGTGACATACCCATACGTGGAAGATGCAGGGACCAGTGAAAAGCTCTGCTTCACCCACCAAATGTGATATTTTTTTCAGTGGAAGCAGGGGGAAATATCAAGTAAACTCGGAGAGGATATTGAATTTCTGCATAATACAGCAACATGCCTGCCTCTGTTGCCATCATCATAAAACAGAAGGTTTTTCCATGAGGGACTTTGCACCGTGCAAAACCCCCACTTTTCCAACGGGACACCAGAGAAGTGCAGCCTGTTCCACGCAACACAGAATTGAAGAGGAGGTTGCTTTTAATAGCCCATAAACACCCACGAAAGGAAGAGATCTCCAGCTACAGAATGCTTTTTGACCCGAGGGAAAAAGGCAAAGTGAGATTCAGTAGCTGGGAACAAAAATTAGGTAAATTCAGTGAAGAAATTCAGTGCACAGAGCGGGTAAATCAAGCCTGGGAAGAACTCAGCAGGGTGCATCGGTGGAGGACACCACTGCTTCTTTTTTTTTTTTTAACCTTTCTGCCCGTATTTAGCCTGGTTTTGGGGCTTTGCCTGTCCGCTCTGCTCACATTGATTTTTTTTTTTCATCTGATTTGTTTGCTGCAGCTGTCGGAAGACTCCATCCCTGAGGATGCGCGCTGATTGTTCCAAAAAAATCTACGTCTTAAATACTTTTGCATCTAGACCTTCGAATTGATTACAAGAGTAGGGCTTGATTATTTGTATTTTTATTGCCGTGAGAAGCTCACAGAGGGAGACCTCAGCCCCGGACAGGACGTTCTGGATATCACAATGCAAGCGAAAAGAGTCTAATCTCACGAACACATATCCTGCTTAACACTTGCTCTTTTCCTGCCCAACATTACCAGCAGCAAGCAATTAGCGGAACCATTACGAGCAATTAGTTCTGACGACAGCAAACATTTTTAAGAGTTCAGGCACGATCAGTACACCAGCCTGAGCTGGCCTCTGGCTGCGAAGCGTCTCTAAAATGCATTTCTGAGGGTTTTAATTTTATTGACCACCTACTTTTTTAAAGACCCTTTACCCAACGATCGATCCAAACTAATCCCTGCTACAGAAAAGCGTACGTTTCCTATCTGATGTTTCTTTGCTCCCTTAATGTGATGAGATGGTGTCCTCTCCCTGATTATCATGAGTAGCTGTAGATAACACACATTTTTTGCAGGTCTCAAAAGGTTTTATGCTATCCAGCAAACTTGGGCTGCAATGTAAAGGAAGGAAGGGGCTTGGATCTAGATGATCATTAAGGTCCCTTCCGACCCAAACTATTCTATGACTATGAAGGCAGCTAATAGCTGAGAAATCATATGGGGAAGGACCTGGTGACATATCACAGAATGACATGGAGTTGGCAGGAACTTCTGGAGATCATCCAGTCCAACCCCCTGCCAGAGGAGGGTCACCCAGAGCAGGTCCCACAGGAACGTGTCCAGGTGGGGTTGGAATGTCTCCAGAGGAGGAGACTCCACCACCTCTCTGGGCAGCCTCTGCCAGGGCTCTGCCACCCTCAAAATCAACAAGTTCCTTCTCATGTGGAGATGGAACATCTTATGGTCAAGTTTGTGCCCATTCCCTCTTGTCCTCTCACTGGGCACCACTGAGAAAAGCCTGGCCCCATCCTCCTGACACCCCCCTTGAAGTATTTCTAGGTGTTGAAGGCCCCCCTCAGCCTTCTCTTCTCCAGACTAAACAACCCCAAGTCCCTCAGCCTTTCCTCATCAGTGAGATGTTCTAGTCCCTTCATCACCTTGGTGGTCCTCTGCTGTCCCCTCCCCAGCAGTTCCCTGCCCTTCTTGAACTGGGAAGCCCACGACTGAAACAAGTTCTCCAATTGTGGCCTCCCCAGGGTACAACACAGGGGGAGGATGACCTCCTTCCAACTGCTGGTCACTCTCTTTTTGATGCACCCCAGGAGATCATTGGCCTTCTTGTCTGTCTGTAGGTGACGGAAGGAGCCTGGCAGCTCTAGAGGAAGACGTGCTGACTAATAATCTCTAGATGATTTTCTGAGATCTCCTCAAAAGCTGGCAAGTCTTGACAGCAGCACTCACCAATGATCATGTTGGCGATGGACGCGGTGAGGGAAAACTGTCTTTCCAGAAACTTCCCCATGAACGTTGCTAAACCAGCGACCATGGCAGAGAGATTGACCTGAGCCAACACCACCAGCAGGAAGACGGGGTGACGCAGGTTCCTCAACAGGACCAGAGGAAAATCTGAAAAGAAAAAGGGAAACCCATTGCATGCAGGAGAGGTGCAAAATATTAATCCGTGGAAAGCGGCAAAACCTTGAATTTTCTTATGTTTTTGTGCAGAATTAACTCTTTAGGAGTGGTGAGCTCTTCCAAATATTTCATTTGCAAAAGGGCAGAATGGATGTTTTTCAGCGTTCATCATTTCAAGGCTTTATTGTGTGGCCATTTGGATATTGAAAAGTCAGGATGGAGCATCAGGACATCGCAAAAATTAAACGCCTGGTATCTGACATCAGCGCTCGGGTGATGTGCTCAAGTGAGCACTGAGATGGGACAGAGAGCAGCACTGAGGAGATGGACTTGTGGGTGGGTGCGGGTGGGTGAGAAGCTCAACTTGAGCCAGCAACGTGCATTGGCAGCCCAGAAAAAAAAACAAAAAAAACCCGCACCCTGGGCTGCATTCCCAGCAGCGTGGCCAGCAGGGTGAGGAGGGGGATTCCACCCCTCCATTCTGATTTGGGGAGATCCCTCCCACTGCTGCCTCCAGCTCTGGATGCCTCAGCACAGGAGAGATGTGGACCTGTCGGAATTGGGCCAGAGGAGGCCACAGAGATGCTGGGAGGGCTGGAGCCCCTCTGCTGTGATGACAAGCTGGGAGAGTTGGGGGGTTCAGCCTGGAGAAGAGAAGGCTCCGGGGAGACCTTGGAGCCCCTTTCAGTCCCTCAAGGGGCTCCAGGAAAGCAGGGGAGGGACTCTTGATGAGGGAAGGGGAGCCCTAGGATGAGGGGGAAAGGTTTTGAACTGAAAGAAGCAAGATGGAGATGAGCTGGACACCTCCCACCACACCAGGTTGCTCCAAGCCCCATCCAGCCTGGCCTTGAACCCCTCCAGGGATGGGGCAGCCACAGCTTCTCTGGGCAACCTCTTCCAGTGCCTCACCACCCTCACAGCAAACAAGTTCTTCCTAATATCCAATCTAAATCTCCCCTCTTCCAGTTTAAAACCGTTCCCCCTTGTCCTATCACTCCACTTCCTGACCAAGAGTCCCTCTCCAGCTCTCCTGGAGCTCCCTTCAGATCCTGGAGGGCTGCTCTAAGGTCTCCCCGGAGCCTTTTCTTCTCCAGGCTGAACAGCCCCAGCTCTCTCAGCCTGTCCTCATGGACTTGGCCTCAGTTCCTTTCCCTGGAGGTTTCTGACAGGGCTTCTGCTAAATCACATCCAAAAGTATCTGGGAAGTCATCAAAAGTTAATTTATTTTTTTTTTTGCTTCTGTTGCCATTTCAGTGTCCTTCTTGTTTCAATCTTAAAAATGTATTTTTTTTCATGACGGGCAAGAAACACACCAGCAAATTCCCCCCCGGCTGAACCCTCACTGCTGTGACAAGAAGAGATCTTCAGCCTGTTCAGCAAAGACATCTGCCCCCACTCCCAGTGCCACGGGAACCGGGGTGCCTGATGCTGACACTCCCCAGCTGGGAGGCTGCAGTTTTCCAGCCCAGAGCTATTTCTCCTTGCTGCACATCCCAAAACCCTCTTTTTGGCTCCAGCCTTCTTTCTTCTCCCCACCCTCCACCTTCCCCAACCCAACACTTTGTCCCCACCCCGTGATCTTCCCCCAGCTTTGCTGCACACAAGCAAAGGGCGCCCGTAAGGGCAGCCTGCAGACAAACAGATGATGAGTTTCCCAGATGAGGCCTCTGAAAGTCAATATGCTGGAGCAGAGATAAGGAATTAACAGAGGGGGATTAATGCCAGGGCCCGCCGCAAATTAATGGTGTTAATTCTTAGCAGCTCACAAACAAGTGGGACAATCTCTCTATCTGCTCCAGCCCAGGGGCACTGGGAGGCGGCAGCGGGGAGGACTTTCTGGTGCTTGTTTGAGAGCGGCCTCAAGATTTTTTTGGTTCAATTGTCCTAAAAAGTTATGTGAAGAGTGAAGGTCTCCCAGTAGATGTGAGAGGGTGCCCCGTAGACAAAGGCAGAGCTCATTTTTACAGTGTCCTCTCTACAACTAATTGAAAGGACATTGTGGAGAGGCTGCTGGTGGTCTCTTCTCACAGGTAATTAGGGATAGAACAAGTGAGAACGGCTTCCAGCTGAAACAGGGTAGGTTTAGACTGGACATTAGGAAAAATTTCTTCCCAGGAAGAGTGGACAGACGCTGGAAGAGGCTGCCCAGGGTGGTGGTGGTGGAGTCCCCATCCCTGAATGCCTTTAAGAGTCTTTGAGACGTGGTGTTGGGGAATATGGTGTAGGGGAGAATTTTGTAGAGTGGGGCTGATGGTTGGACTCGATCCCAAGGGTCTTTTCCAAGCTGAACGATTCTATGATTCTCTCATTCATGGGAGCATTGTCTCTTCAGCTCAGCACTCTGTTCTCGGGGGTAGGCAAGCAGCTACAGACTTTGGGGAGCAGCAAACCCAGGGCAACGGAGAGGGTGATAGAATGGTTTGGGTTGGAAGGGACCTTAAAGATCATCTAGTTCCAGCCCCCAAGAATGTGAGGCACATTCAAGGACCCTGGAATATTGACAAGCTTGAGAGCTGGGAGCCCACCAGAGAGGGAATGCGCCACGATGACATAGAATCATAGAATCCTCCAGGCTGAAAGGGACCTCCAAAGGTCATCTAGTCCCACCTCCCCGCAGTCACAGGGACACCCCCAACTAAACCAGGTTGCCCAGGTCCTCATCCCCCCTCGCCTTGAATATCTCCAAGGAAGGGGCCTCAACCACCTCCCTGGGCAACCTGTTCCAGTGCTCAACCTCAGTGTAAAGAAATTTTTTCTAATATTCAACTTAAATCTACAAATCTACATCTCTGCACTGGACAGATCAAGGTGAAACCCAAAGAGGCGAGATGGTTTTCTTCCTAAGTATCAACAGAGTCTTGTTTTTTGAAGCATATTCCTGCCCAGATGACATACTGGAATATCTCAGACAAATCTGCAAATATGAAACCTCATCTTACTTGCTGGAAGATCTCCCGAGAGCTAATTTGTGGGAAGTACAGGGAATCTCCCACCAAAATGATTTTTTTTTTTCCCTAGGATTCTTTGGTCTTTTCAATCAAACTTCATCCCCTCTGCCACCCCATATCGGATCTGTGAAGCTCTGACAGTGAGCAGGGCTCCCACATCATGGTGGGAGGCAGCAAGATTGCAGTTCTTTGCAATCACCATCTCATTACTAATTTGATCTTTGTTATTGCTCCAGGGTACATTCTAAAAGCAAGTGGAAACTTCAAAATAACAAGTAACAAATACTCTTTAAGCCATTTTTAGGTACCACAGAGGAACAAACGAATCGCAAGCCCAGTGCTTTAACTGCTCTGAAGACCACCTTTTAAAGGATGGATTCCCAGTACGTGCAACAGAAGCTGGGCATTCTCCCAGGTATTTTCAACAGAAGCTTCAAAATTAGGAATGGGAATTACTTCAGGCTAGCTAAATCATCAGAGAATCATCAAATGGTTAGAGATAGAAGGGACCTTGAAGACCATCCAGTTCCAACCCCCTGCTCTGGGCAGGGACATCTCCCACCAGACCTGGTTGCTCCAAGCCCCATCCAGCCTGGCCTTGAACCCCTCCAGGGATGGGGCAGCCACAGCTTCTCTGGGCAACCTGGGCCAGGGTCTCACCACCCTCACACCAAAGAAGTTCTTCCACACATCTCATCTCCATCTCCCCTCGTTCAGTGTTAAAACCTTCCCTCTCATCCTATGGCTCCATCCCTGACAAAGAGTCCCTCCCCAGCTTTCCTGGAGCTCCTTAAGATACTGGAAGGGGCTCCAAGGTCTCCCCGGAGCGTTCTCGTCTCCAGGCTGAACCTCCCCCAACTCTCTCAGCCTGTCCTCCCAGCAGAGGTGCTCCAGCCCACTGATCATT
Source organism: Pedionomus torquatus (assembly GCA_013398155.1). Lineage (NCBI taxonomy): Eukaryota > Metazoa > Chordata > Aves > Charadriiformes > Pedionomidae > Pedionomus > Pedionomus torquatus. The sequence continues at coordinate 49,732 of VZRU01012792.1, forward strand.
TTCATGGCTCTTCACTGGACGCACTCCATGTCCCAAGGTCCATTCCCTTCCTAAAATCTTACTCCCTTGCTTACTGACAGCAGGTCCAACCCCTGCAAAGAGGAGTGCTTGGTGGGTACGAGGAGCTGGGCGCGACCCCACGTCACGCAGGGCGCCCGTGCCAGAGCCGGGATCATTCCCCCTGACTTTCCTGCTGTTAAATAACTCTGGCTCGCTCCCTCCTTGGGAAATGGACCTCATTGTTTGGACACATCCCCAGTGCTTTGCCTGAGTGTTTATCCTGTACACAGCTCCATCCTGTTTTTCGCCGACTGTGGAGGGAAAAGCTCTTCCTGTCCTTGAGGCAGAGTTCCCAGGGTTTTTTGCCAACTCCTCTCTGCCCATCCACACCTTGCTCCAGAAAAGTTTAAAGCCTGGTGGCTCCCAGAGGAACGGAGAAACCTGAAGCACCTCAGGAGATGGGCTCTAACCCACCCTCCTTCTGTTCCCAATAAAGAAGAGAGCCAGAAATTCCCGCAAGCCTTATTTCGCTCTCAGTTATCTCCGTGTGCACTGAAGCAACGGAACAAATGACAAAATGCATCTCCCTCTCCACAATCATACTTCACTTTGCATCATTTAAGCTGAAATAAGTGACTAAACAACATTTCTGAGCATCTTTCTCCTCCAGGCCAGGGAGAAATTTAAGGCTTGCTTCTGCCGAGCCCTTAAGAAAGTTGTGAACCATTAAAGGCACTCTTCAATCTTCCTCTGCTGGATGAGCAGCCTCAAGCACTTTGCTGAATCACAGCCTAAAAGGAGTGTCTTTCTCACCTGGAGTTTCCCAAGGCTTGGACCAGGTGGTGAGGGATCCACCCATGAGGCAAACCCATCCCTGGTCCCTCCAGCTACACAGACAAAGGGACACTTCTCAACGAGAGGTGGGTCTTCCTCCCTGGGTGAACGTTCCTGGCCCCAGGTTGGGTTTGCAGCCATCCTATGTGGGTGGCCCACGTGGAAGCGTGAGGCCAATTCACAAAACACTTTAACACCGGCAATGAGGCAACTCCAAATGTCCATTCAACTCACTCCAACTCCAAGCACACCTTTTGGCCGGACCCAAGGCCAATAGGACAAAGTCCTTTCTAACAGAAAGTGGATGAAGACCTGCAGAGGAGCCAAATAACAAAGCCTTGCCCTGACCTCCAGGGCTACTTGTAGGGCTAGCAAAATGCCACATCTAAAGTCTTCACTCTAATTGTCTCCATCTACACCATCACACACCAGCTACCAGCCAGATTCTGGCTCTAGAATCAGTTCTGTATGAGAAATCTGGGTGATTTCAGCAAGATTGCTCTTCTGACAAAATATACAGATGCCTCATATTCTTTTGGTTTGGGTGTTTTTAAATTTGGGGGTTTGTTTCTGTTGGTTGTTTTGGTTTTTTTCTCAGAACTGGGCTTTAGGGAATAAACCCTCATAAATAAAGAATTTATTAGCACAGGTCCTGCAGCCCTGACAACACCAGCCCCGAGCCAAACCTGTGGCTCGAGCAGAGGTAAAATATTTCCTTCTCTCTTCACCCAGGAACAGGGAGCTCATTTTCATTTGTTTTTCAGAGGCAAAGAGCAGACGTGGGTGTGGAAAAACCCATCGGAGAGCCATCAGTCTGTTCCCACGCACTGGCTCCCGTCACCTGGGTTTTCTAAATGACAGGGCAACGAGGTCGGCAGGGGAATAAACCCCTGAAATGATGCTCTGATTGAGCATCAGGGCCAGCGAACAAATGGTGCAACCAAGGGAATAAAATCCTGCCCACGCTCATTGGGCTGTGCCTGCCCCGCGCTGACCTTAATAGAACAGAGAGCGTCCAATAAATTAAAGGGATGATGTTCAGGAAATATGGAGGAAGCTGACATGGATTGACTTCAGAGAGTCACTTTTCTTAAGTAATTGGCAAAGTGCAGAGCGTTTCCTTAAAAAAAAAAAAAAAAAAACCCAAAAAAAACCCAACAAAACCAAAAAACAAACTCCACCAACCCTGAGCGGTAGCCTCCACAAGCCCAGCTGATTGCCTTCAGCACAAAGAGCCTCCTCTTTTCTAAACAAGCTAATTGGGCTAGATTAAGATCACCCGGTAAGACAAACATGCATCCGATTTTAATTCCTCAGACCGTGGCCCCAGGCAGTGCCAGCCCGTCCTCAGCAGGGCAGCGAGGGCAGCCTGGCTCTGATATGGTCACCAGCCTTGAAAGAAGGTGTCTGAGGAGGCTTTTTGGGGATGAAGAGTTGCTGGTGCTGCTGGGGGTCTGGTTCCTGCTGTGAGCAAGAGCAGCTGGATGAAAAAGCCCTCAAACTTGGGGGGCTCTTTCCCTTCCCATGGTTCCCCTCCAGGCTAAACTTACTCAGAGCCCACAACCAGGCAGAAAAGAGGTTTCTGCCTGGTTCTGGGCTCTCATTAAGATTTGGCCTCCATTTCCCACTGCCCAGATGAGCCTTAAAGCCACGCAGTGTTGAGAACTACCAACCTCAGATGCTTTGACCATCATGAGGTGGAGCAGAGTAATATGGACATAGAATCACAGAATGGTTAGAGTTGGAAGGGACCTTCAAGATCATTGAGTTCCAACCCCCCTGCCATGGGCAGGGACACCTCCCACCACACCAGGTTGCTCCAAGCCCCATCCAGCCTGGCCTTGAACCCCTCCAGGGATGGGGCAGCCACAGCTGCTCTGGGCAACCTCTTCCAGTGCCTCACCACTCTCACAGCAAATAATTTTTTCCTAATATCCAATCTAAATCTCCCCTCTTCCAATTTAAAACCATTACCCCTTGTCCTGTCACTCCACTCCCTGACAATGAGTCCCTCTCCAGCTCTCCTGTAGGCTCCCTTCAGATCCTGGAAGGCTGCTACTTCAGATACTGGAAGACATGATGGCATGTGCTGTGAGGAAACCAAGAAGGTATCTGCAGATCTAATTAAACCCAATGAAAAGTCTAATTTAGAATCATAGAATTATTAGAGTTGAAAGGGAACTTAAAGATCATCGAGTTCCAAACCCCTGCCATGGGCAGGGACACCTCTCACTAGAGCAGGTTGCTCAAGTGGGTGCATCTCAAGGGTTATCTAAGAGATAGGACAAGGAGGAACATCCCTTTTTATACCAATGTTCCAACCCTTTGCCTTGCCCATTGCTGGAACATATAGAATCATAGAATGGTTAGAGTTGGAAGGGATCTTGAAGATCATTGAGTTCCAACCCCCCTGCCCTGAGCAGGGTATGTGTGTTCAAGCAGAGGAACTCCCACAAAAGTGGGAGACGGGGAAAGACACGCACTTACGTTTGATGAACTTGGTTAGAGAGAGGTTTTGGACACATTCAGACTTCGACCTGAGCTGGCTGAGCACATCCTCACTCTTCTTGTTGTCTCTCTCCTTCCCACTCACCACCTGGGGACAGAATGAAAGGTTGTCACTCCACCAACCGTGCCAGAGTTTCCACTGAACTCCCTTTTTCTCACCCAAACCAGGATAGAGAAGCAGCCCATGGTTCTTGCAGATGGAGTTTGCAGCGTTTCTGTGCTTGGCCAGCACTGTCCATGCCCAGCGTGGAATGTGAAGCCACCACTGGGTACCATCCTCCCACCCTCAGCTGCTGTTTGCTATCCACATGGTTGGGTTCCTGATGGGACTGAGAGCATTTGTGTTGTGTTACAAGGGGTAAGAACCAGCTTCCCTGCTTTTCCCAACAGTTACAACTCACTCATTGTAAATATCAAGGCAGGACACTACCCAGGTACAGCTCACATGAATATGGAAATTCAGGACTCAGCATCTGGAGAAATGGATACCCTGGGGAGATGCTTTTCTTCCCCAGAGTGGACTTTTTGCCCTATGAGTGGCAGATGCCGGCACAGGAACCCAACGATGCAGATGGACTGCCATCCGGAGCAGGTTCCGACACCTGGTTTGGATGGAGGATGAGAAAATTCCATCTCAATTTGAATGAAAATTTCTTTCCTGTGAGGGTGGAAAAGCCCTGGAAGAGGATGCCCAGAGGGGTGAGATGGAGACTCATATATTCAAATCATAGAATGGTTAGAGTTGGAAGGGACCTCAAAGATCACACTCAAAGCCCCATCCAGCCTGGCCTTGAACCCCTCCAGGGATGGGGCAGCCACAGCTTCTCTGGACAACCTCTTCCAGTGCCTCACAGTAAAGAATTTTTTCCTAATATCCAATCTAAATCTCCCCTCTTCCAGTTTAAAACCATTCCCCCTTGTCCTATTCACTCCAATTCCTGACCAAGAGTCCCTCTCCAGCTCTCCTGGAGCTCCCTTCAGATCCTGGAAGGCTGCTCCAAGCTCTCCCCGGAGCCTCCTCTTCTCCAGGCTGAACAGCCCCAGCTCCCTCAGCCTCTCTTCACAGCAGAGGGGCTCCAGCCCTCTCATCATCTTCATGGCCCTCCACTGGACTCGTTCCACCATGTCCATGTCCTTCCTCTGTTGAGGACTCCAGAGCTGGACACAGGACTCCAGGTGGGGTCTCACAAGCGCAGAGTAGAGGGGCAGAATCCCCTCCCATGCCCTGCTGGCCATGCTTCTGTTGATGCAGTCCGGGATGGGGTTGGCTTTCTGGGCTGCCAGCACACACTGCCAGCTCATGTTGAGCTTCTCCTCCAGGAGCACTCCCAAGTCCTTCTTCTCAGGGCTGCTCTCCAGCCATTCTCCACCCAACCAGCCTGCTCTGGCAGAGGTTTGTACTGGGGGTCTCCACAGATCCCTACCAAACCCATATAATTCTGTGATGAGCATTTTCCCTGCACCTTCACGTGTGCCATAAGAAGCTGCTGTGCAAGTGCCTTTGCTCCTGCAAGGAGAACAGGCAGCAAATGCAGGAGGAAAAGATCCAGGCAAAAGTTGGGTTGGGGATGGAGGCAAAATGTTTTTCACCTCCTAAGACAAGAGGGACTGATATAGAGCCCCCCAGAGCAGGGGAAAAAGAGGAGCAGCCATAAACCCCTCACCTTTTCCAGCTCCCTTCCACTCTTCTGCTCCCAAAAACCTCAGCCAACCTCAAATGAAAAAAAAAAATGGATATGCTTTTTTTTTTTTAGCCACATCTTTCCCACCAGAGAGCAGCTGCATGGAAGGGACATGATCCTTAAGGTCCTTTCCAACCCAAACCACTCTATGATTCTATACCATTCCACAACATCCTCTCCACTCCTGGTTTGTGAAAGAGGACCAATCCTGTAGCTCTTCTCTTTATTCCTTCTCTATTCAGGGAAACAACACTCTACAGCTGGAAATCAGGTGGGTGCAGGTGTCTCTGCTTGATTGAGCCTCAGATGGTGTTTACAGGAAATTATTCAGGTGCTCCCAGAACCTGAGCCCTGGGTGTCATGCTGCAACCACTCACTGCTGGTAGAAGAGGAGCAGTAGCAGGTCCACTCCAGCATCTCAGGTCACAGAGTGGTTAGAGTTGGAAGGGACCTTCAAGATCATCCAGTTCCAACCCCCCTGCCCTGGGCAGGGACACTTCTCGCTAGAGCAGGTTGCTCCAAGACCCTCAAGGGTCCACCATAGAGAGGAACTCTTGTGAGGGAGAGGAGCCACAGGATGAGGGAGAGGGTTTGACACTGCAAGAGGGGAGGCTGAGTTGAGGTCTGGGGAAGAAATTCTTTGCTGCGAGGGCGGTGAGACACGTGAATTTGCCCAGAGAAGCTGTGGCTGCCTCATCCCTGGAGGGGTTCAAGGCCAGGTAGGACAGGGCTTGGAGCAACCTGGTGTGGTGGGAGATGTCTCTTGATGGAACTAGATGATCTTTAAGGCCCCTTTCAACCCAAATTAGTTGATGCTTCTATAATCCCATCCTCATTAGATGACTGCACACCCAAGGCAAGTGTCCAAGAGACAAGGGAGGGGAGAATTTCTTGGAAGTGCATCCCCGTCCCCTCTTCTGCAGGACTTAGGAGGATCTTTTGGATCCTCCCCATCATCTTTTGGATGCCCCATCCCTGGAGGTATTTAAGGCCAGGCTGGATGGGGCTTTGAGCAACCTGGTGTGGTGGGAGGTGTCCCTGCCATGGCAGGGGGTTGGAACACTATGATCTTCAAGGTCCTTTCCAACATTAACCATTCTATTATTCTATGATTCTATCTCTGGAAAGGAGGGCGTTAATTATGTGCTACCGTACAGGTATGATAGCAGAAAGCTTTCAGCTGGAGTGTGGTTTTCATGGAAAACTGCAGGGTATTTTTAGCCATCGGGACAGAACCAGGACACAGCCCCGGCTCCGACATCCTACATCAGCTCAGCCGCGGCGCTGGCGTGGCTCTTGGCATGAGCTTTGTATCAGTCAGACGACCGAGTTCATTCACCAGAAATTAAAGGCTCTTAATTCACAAGGAGAGCCGGGCAGGCTAAAATGATCCTTTTTCCTTTCAAACCCAGATGGATTATCTATCTGGAGAGGTCAAAGCGTCCCTTGATGCCAATGCCATGTTCCCTTTTTGAAGAGCCGCTACGAGGCCACAGCAATAAAACTCCTTTCATGGTTTTTATTGGTAGAGCCTGGGGCTTACTACATTTTTCGAATGCAAAGATAAAATCCAGCTTCCTTTCATTTTTCAATTAGGTTTCGGGGTCTCTTCTCCCTGCTCTAAAACACCAGTGTCTTCCAAAAATACATTTGTTCCAGCTGCTGCTGACGGTGGCTTTCTCAGCATCCAGCTGTTCGTACTTCAGAGAGCTATTAGTCTCCCAGCCAATGTCTGCACATCACCCCACCAAAAAAAAA
>VZRU01012793.1:0-21496 GCA_013398155.1 Pedionomus torquatus
GTATTCTTAAAACTTCAAAGATTCTGTCATCATGTTTCTGATTTTTTTAAATTTCTCTTGCTTACTCTTTTTGGATTCCTTATATAAATTAGAATATTTTCTTGTATATATATGCTGTATCTGTGCTGTATTCATACTTTTTAGATTTATATGCACCACATTTTTTCCTTTCTCTTTTTTATCTTTATAACCAATCAATCATATATAATAAAATTAAGAAATTAAGAATTTCAGTGCTGAATATTTCATTTGATAAAGTGCTCTGTGAATTCTGGACTCAGGGAGAAACTGGGAGAAGAGGCAACCTGGATACTGAAATTTCTTTGAATTTTTAAAATTCTGATATTTTTTTTTGGTAGTACAACAAAAGAATAGACAGCAAGACCACTACTGATTTAAACATATACTATACATAAAATATTCTGCCATACTGCAAATGGGCTTATCAAAGCTAAATTGAAACCGATATTTTTCTTCTTTTCGCCGAAGCGTATCTGAAATGAAATGCGTGTCTGACCTGTAGTAAAAGGAAGCATTTCCCAGAGGAAAGACATGTTATGTTAACCTTAAAGCTAATTCCTTTGCTTTTCTTTTTCAAGTATGTTACGACAGCTCTTTTGTAGTTCACGCTTCCATCTGTGATACAAACATGATACAAACAATCGGTTTGAAAAATTCAAGTGATAAATATAAATCTTCCTTAAAGTTACCCAGTTAAAAAGTTATTTTACCTAAAAAAGTAACTCATTTGTAAAAGATCAATTGCCTTAACTTCTTAGAAAGCTCCAAAAAGATCTCCAAATGACCCAGATCTTGCCATTTGCACAAATAATACATAACAGTAGGCTGCCAAAGCTTTAATGGACCAGACTTGTAAAAGAAGACCTGATGGGACAACATTAATTCCTGAAAGGAAAAAAGGATCAGTGCCTAGTATTATTATTTAGATTCTATTTCTTCTTTCATGATTTACTGTCAGTTTCATGCTGGAACAGAAAAGTTCTGGAGTAGCTGTGCCACAATGACTTCAGGGCTTTGCCAGACCGTTTTATTTCTATAGAAGTCCAAACCAAAATAATGTGCCTTGTATATTAAACACTCAAAGAAAGCGACTAGCATTGCTAACTAGAGTAATGCCATATGCCATGGATGTCTTAATCATATTAGTTCCTGACCTATAGCCTTTAAGTGCCTACTAGTTATTTCACTGTTTTTCATGAGCTACATTTCTCTAATAGCAACAGTGCATATTTCTAGCCTTTCAGTGTTTCAGCCTTTCCCATCATGAATGTGAAGTACAAATGGTATAGGCAGCAAAACCGCCTTTTCCCCACTTATATATCCCTTTTCCACATAATAAGAATATCAATACTTTTATCAAAAGGTTATACTTTCTTTAATTAGAAACTAGATCTTTACTATGAGGGTGGTAGAACACTGGAACAGGTTACCCAGGGAGGTAGTTGAGGCCCTTCCCCTTGAGGCAACCTGGTCTAGTTGGGGATGTCCCTGCTGACTGTGGGAAGGTCAGACTAGATGACATTTGGAGGTCCCTTCTGGCCCTGCCCATTCTATGATTCTATGAAAGAAAATGTGAACCGAAATTGTAAATTAGAAAATTGATAAAGTTGGTAACAATGTGAAGAGCAAGACAAATAGAAATTCAGGAATCTCCAGGTAACTTCATGAGTTGATGGACAGGAAACTGACCTTTAACAAGGTAATGTTTCAGCTCAGGCTCAAAGATATTAAAACCTCAGAGAATTTTAACAGAAGTCTGCTTCCTGTACTCATGACTGGTTTAATACAGGAAATGCTCTTCAAGAATTCAATACATAGCTTTTTCATTCAGTCTAAATCAATGAAAAGAGAGCACCTTAAGATACTCATCTTAAAGCCTTAATAACAAAGAGCCTAGACATTTCTAAATAAGGCTGTCTAATGATTTACAGCTCACAGAGCTAAAAAAAGCATAAACAAATAAGTCAAGAATAATCTCAACAGAGATTCTGCTTACTGTGTACCCTCTAACTGATAACTGTGACCAATAAGCAGATGAAGGTATTTGTAAGAACATAAACATTTTGAAATTTTCTGCATATATGCTTTTATATACAGAAATATTAACCTTTGGTCTTGTGAAGACTGGAATTTTGTTGTGGTTCACCTAATTATTGAAGTGACTATAAAGATTTGACTTTCAGTTGCAAGACTTAGTACTTCACTAAAACTAAAAAAGTCTGGCCTGGAAGACTTGCCATATTCAGATAAATGGCTTGGGACTTCCCTAATGATTCTGTGCTTTATTTGACACTATAATTTACTCTTTGGAAACACGACAGATAAATGTGGAGCTCAAGTACCTAATGCTCAGAAGAGACCTTTTACTTTTCTGATATGACTTTATGCCTACTACTACTATCTGTGTGCACCTTGTGTCTCACACTCAGCTTCATATCTCTTTATTGTTTAAGACTGATTTTATGCCTTAAGATTGTTGGGCCTTCAAGTTTGTAAAGAGAGATATACCTATTTCGGGAAATCATATTGCAACTTAACACTGATCTTTCTTACATGGAAAGAAAGGGAAAATATGAGTTCAAAGTCTGAGAATCATTCCTGTCCAATAGTAGATGTGAAAGATAATCTTCGACTGGCCATATATGTCTACAAAGTATTCTGTTACCTATGAGCTAATCATCTGGACACTCTTTACAGGTAATGAAAAGAAAGAGCTTCTATGGGGCATGATTGATCTTCTTCTAAAGCAGACTTAAAACTCTGATGGTAGATGTATGAGAAGTATCTTAATCAAGGTTATTACAGGAAATTGCCTAGTACACTTTAATACTGTAAGATAACTACAATTAAATTACTGTAATTGCTGGATAATATGTCAAGCTTCTTGCCAAGAGCTATTAGACTTTGAATGATCTTAAATTTAGCAACAGTCCAGTTGTCTTAAGGGTTGAAAGAGCCATTTTGCCTGCTCAGTGTCTTTCATAAGTTTTTACTGAAACAGTTTCAGAGCTTCCTTTATGTCAATCTATATTCTAAGCTGTTTCTTCATCCTTAGCAATCAGCTATTGGTTTTGTGGTATGCAATAGCACCCGTTCAGCTAGATGGAATAAGAAACACATTTCATTCCCCAGAAAATTAGAATTTAAAATTGTTCAAAGTCATAGAGTCATAGAATATCTCAATATCTCAGACCATCTCTCTGTTCTATCCAGGTGTCTCTGTAAGGCTTCTCCACCCTCAAGGGGGTCCACAGCTCCTTCTAGTTTAGCATCATCAGCAAACTTAATATACACTCCTGTGTCCAGATAATTTATAACAACTTTAAAGAGCACTGGCCCTAAAATTGAGCCCTGGGGAACCCTACTGGTGACTGGCCACCAACCTGATGTAACTCCATTTATTGTAACTCTTTGAGCCCGACCTGTCAGCCAGTTGTGCACCTAAGGTACTCTCTAGTTACATTAGCAAGTCTCAAACAAGCTCAGAGTTGTCTAGGAGTTTATCATCCCTCCAGTTGTGGTCTTCCAGCACAGGGCTCCATAGGTTTCCATTATCAGTGTTAAAGACAGAGGCAAAGAAGGCATTAAACCTGAAAGCAGAGATGCCATCAAGGGAACATAGTAATTTATGTTTGATTTACATATTTGAGCAGGCAATCTAAAATTTTACTAGTGGGAAATTTACTGATGGGAAAAGGAAAGGGTTTTGTCATTTCTTCTGACCATTACCACTGGTCAGTGTTGATCTATAACAAAAAATGCAGAGTTGCAGAGGCACTTCTTCAGTCTTTTTTTATATAGGGCCTCTGTTCTCCTTTAGAAAATAGACCTTAACTACAAAGAAGTCAAGTGATAAAATGTATTTTAAGAATGGGATTGTGAGCAGTTTTTGAATATGCACTTGTTATAGGTTTACTTAAATATCTGAAAAATTGTGGCTCCCGAATATCTTAAAATATTTCAGAAATGTAATTTACAATGATTCCCTAAGAGCCCTTCTTATTTGGAAATATATAGTCTTTGAAATTTTTTGAAGTACTGAATGCAGTTTAGATTCAAGGTAACCGACCTTATTGTGAAGCTCGCAGATCTCCACCACCGCTACACACAACAGTTGTTTAGCTCCTTTCTTTGTCTAAAAATATTGCCTATTAGATATCTTACTCTGTGAACATCGTGCTGAAAACTATGAAACATTACAGAAAGTTTCTAAAGAGAGGAGATGATAATTCTGTCCTTCTTTTACATTTTTTTTTTCTCTTAGAAATATGCTAGTATGATTTAACCCAACTGTGTTTTCTATTTTTTGACCCTTCCTGGTTACTTATATTTGTCAGAATCCTGAATGTGTCTCTGTGCTGCTTGTTCTTGCTGCCATCACAGCAAGACTAAACTGTGATCATAAGTGGTTATGAAAACATTCAAAACGGTGAGGAAGGAGCCAAGCAGTCATCACAGTGTTTCCGTAATGAGATATGTCTAAATAAAAATATAACCCGGATTTAATTAACTTGTATAGAGGAGAAAAGGGATTAAAAACTGTCAGCCAATCAGTAATGGTAGCAATAAACTAAAATTTAAAATTATGTTTCTTACTAACATTTTTTAATACTCTCAGACACATGTGGTGCCGTTGTATTTTCTTTAGGTATAGCTTTTTTTCTTAGCAGTCTCGTTAGTAAAATCAACTGTTCTTTTGGTTTATTTTTAAATTTTGGCTTTCTCAGTTTCATAATATCTTTGGCTCAAGAAAGTTGATCTTACCTTGTTATAAAAACCGTTTTGATTACCTGTATAAAAGTGAGTCTCTGGATGAAATCTGTATCTTGGCAAGTATATATAGATTAGTTTTGTGGGGTCTGTTTTTAGAATACTTACAGAAATGATCTTAAGACCATTCCTTTGCAGTGAAAAAAATGCTGTTTGATATTTTTCAGACTTTTGTGGACTTGGTTTGGTTTTTTTCTCCTGCTATCACAAGACAGTTTGTAACTCCTATTCTAGTAATTCCCAATCTTGTTCTTCTTATACAGCAAAATATCAACAAACTGCACGAGACTTTAGTCTGAGTGAGGACTGCAGTTCTGGTACTCACAGGCTTTACAAGCTGTTTGACATTGTCTTATAATAATTAAATTACAGTGTTGGCTTTTTTATAAACACAATCAATCTCTTTCAAAATTAATGGGTTTGCTATGGGGGAGGGGTTACAAGGTGAATGTGCTTTCACTTCTTGATTAATTGGTGTCATTACTGGTTAACTTCCCCGATTAAATATCTATTTAAATACTTCATTTTAGAGCTGGAATTTCTTTTATTTTCATATACCAGTCTATACTTGTTTGACTTGCTCACTACACAATATCATGGTTTACATTTGCATATTACTTTAAATTGGTAGTCGTTAGTTCAAAGGTAATTTTTGGAGGCTACACCAAAAATTAATCTATATTTTAAAGCAAGGTCATTTATGCATCATGATACCTAGAATACTGATCCATCTCATCTCGCCTGAGAAACTATATGGAAGCAACATATGGTTCTATGCATTCATTGTACTTCTGAACCCTTTGGAAGGGTGTTCATTTTAATAAAGAGTATGTGTCTCTCAGCAACAATAATTCAGGTAACTCATCTGCTCAAATAGTCACCTAAATCATATATCTCAAGCTAGGAAGAATGAATCTGGATCTAACATCTGTGTCTAATGAAATATAATCCTTATTCTGCGAGATTCAATGCCAGACTGAGATACATAAATGTTTTGATGGCGTTTCAAAATATTCATGACTTTTCCAAAGGTACCTGTTTTATCAAAGGGTATCTATTCATGACCATTGTATAGAGTTTGATTGTAGCTTATAGATGAATTTTTAATTATTTACTCTTGGCTGTGGCCAAATGCTGTAAGATTTTTTTATTCCTTTCACTCCAAAAAGGGCAAGTTTGTAGCATGGTTTTAGAGACCAGTGTTGAATCTCTTTTGAAAAGTAATCACTGTTCCAAAGAAACCTCTTCTACAGGGATTTAAACATCTGAGCAACACTTCTAAGTCAAAAAGCACAGATTGAGGAGCTCAAAAAGAATGGATGCTGGAAATCTTACGGGAAAAAAAAAATCCTCTGTTAAATTACAAACTGTTTGGAAAATAAACAAAAGCTGAAAAAATGCCTCAAGTTTTGGAAAGACTAGGAATATAGATGGGATTTTGATGGTCATAGACTTACAAGCATTTTAGATGATCAGGGTCACTGGGGAGAGAAGGTTGTAAAACCAAGCAAAGGGCATTAGAATACATGAGTTTGTACACATTGAACCAAAAAAAGAAAAGAATGTGAAAGACTGGAAGTCTGAGGAGGCTCCTGTCCCTTTCACAAAATACATAACTGTTAATGAATTTTCTGGTTATATTGCAAGCTTAAATTACTCATTTACATTAAAGTATATTGTAATTTACTTTGAACATTACAGAAAATGTTTATGATCACTCCAGCCAGAGGGAGAGTAAAAATATAAAAAAAAAAGAAACAATCCAAACCATCATTTGTTAGAATATTAATACAGCTATCTATGTCAGCTAAAATAAAATAATTTGTTTATTCAGCTTTGAACATGAAGTGACAGGAAGATAATACCTCAAAAATACCCTCAGGTATGTTCATTTTTTTCTTCATAATCTTTTAGTCATATCTCTTCATAATGGAAAAAAAGCTAGAATACGCTTGATACACTCTTGCCAGAATCACATGTTATTAAACCTATCATCTGACTATATTTTCACATTGAAACGTGTTTATAAATGCAGTAAAACTGAAAGAGGTTAAGTTGGTATATATTTCCAGATGAAACCCCACAAATTTCAAGAATGATATGCATTTTCTAATCAACATCCTGACAGTGAGCTACCAGATAAACCGATTGCTGAACAGCCAGTATTATCTAAGCTGCATGAAATATTTTTGGAGTCAATTCCTTGCTACACACTTTCTATGGTAAAACTTAGCACGAAGGGGACACTACAAACATATTGAACTAAAAAAGCAATGCTATTCTGAAAGGCACTAAAGGGTAGTTATGCATATAAATTGTAGTGATTAATTTGCTGAAATCTGAAATCAATACAATAGCTCCCTCCTGAAACACTGGAGGTCAAGGGAATTGTATTTACTAAAGTAAATTGAAGACTTTTTTTGTTTTGTTTTGTTTTGTTTTGTTTTGTTTTGTTTTGTTCTGTTTTGTTTTGTTTTGTTTTGTTTTCTGTGAGGGAAAATCTTCCATTAGCTAAAAGCAAATTAGAGGGGAGCAATAGTTTTCATTGGTGGGGAAACACCCTGATTATCCATGTGGGTCTTGCAAGACTTTAGCTGTTATAAACTTTCTTATCTGTATATTTTCCTGCTTTATCATGTACATTTTTATAGAGTCTGGTAAATTGTTATTGTTTTCTTGGATAAAATGTTCTGTAAATGTATGAAAGGTTGAAGAGTTGTCTGCCTGTTGTTTACGTACTGAGTACACTTAGCTATTTTTCATTAGCATTCTTTTGACAATTTACTAATTCTGAAAAAAACATATATTCTGAAAATGTGCTGTAGCCAAGAGTGCACCACCAGAGTATACAGAAGTTCTCTTTATGTTGGGGATATACTGAGGCAGTTTTTGTTGGCCCTTCTTAGCCTTATCCAAAGTGTATTTAACCTGTCTTTTAGAATGTGTTTCTTCTCATACCAGACAGCATCAAAATGTATATTTCATTGTTTCATTCTTTTTCCTCAATTTCCAAGGAACTGATAAAATGATGTGTCATAATCTTTGAGGAATTGGTTCTAGGAGCTCTGCAGTTATTTTATTTTTCTATAACCATGAAATTATTTCCAGCATGAACATGCTCTCTTTCATACTTATTTTTAATAAAGGACTATCTCATCACTCAAGAAAGAATGAATGTACTTAGACTCAAACAAAAATAAATTAAATAATTGGACTTTTGAAATATACTATATACTTTACATCTTAAATACATAATAATTTTTGTTAATATTATTTCCAAATAACCTGTTTTGCTCTTTGTATCTCTCACAGAAGGTTACTTTAAGAAGGAACAGATGCAAATGTGGCTCTTAACAGAATTAGGAGAATGAAGAACATTTTATTTTATAAGAGGAGAATACAACAATTTAATTTACTTAGCCTGCCAAAATTAAGGTTAGAAGAAACAATATCGTTACCTTACAAAGTCATCAGGGGAGTAAACACTAGGGAGAGAGGAACATGTTAAGATAAAGCATGGTGTTGAATGAGAACAAGCATTTGTCACTGGTCATGAATAAACTTAGTCTGGAATTTTAGGAGACGGTTTGTCAGCAATGTGTAAGCAAAATTCCAGTATATCCTTGCAATAGAAGCTGTAGGAACTGGAAATCCAGTTAATTCCCATTGTCATTGTAAGACTTGACAAACATTAAAGTACTGGATACAGCAATCCATGATATCATTTAAATTCCTATGAACTTGATAAGCACATTGGTAAATTACTTGTTTCTGTTAAACTTTATGTGGTATTTCCTTAGAAGTGTAACATAATAAATATTGATGTTAATAGTACCACAATGATTTCATCGCAATTCAGATACTGGAAGACAAAACCTGTGCTGAGTGTAATATGTTTTGAACCAAATACTGACCATTTTAACCTTTTATAAAAGCTTCTTTGATTTCTTATTCTAAGAAGACAGTAAATCTTAATATTTATTGTATAATATTACAGTATGTCTGCAGTCTTTGCCTTGTCAGCATTTAAATTAATATGGATTATGCTAAAATGCTTTCAATACATACTGTTTACAGGAATTAAACTTTTCAGAGTGAGGGGTTAATTTTTAAGTAACTAAGATTATTGTCATGTGCCACGTGAGCTGATTTTCCTAGATGAACTGCTAAGGTTGTTCTTTGGAGGCTACATGAAAAACTATATTGTCAGTAAACTGAATGAGAAATAATTACACTTGTGTTATGCTGTGGGAAAATAATCTGGTACTCATTACCCTGTAGGCTGAGGAAACTGGGGAGGATAAATTAATGTGTTAAAGAAGATATCACTTAGCAGAAAAGTGTATATTCACTTTTTCAAAGCAAAACTCTATTAATATCAAACCCATTAAAGTCAAATTGTTATGGAAAAAAATCTCTAACTAAATTTTTCCATTATGGAAACTGAATATTTCTAAATGATTTTTTCTGGTTCTTTGCTTCTTTACTTAAAAGGACAGCTTTGTTTCATATGAAAAACAAAACAAAACAAAACAACCCAAAGAGGGTTTTCTTAACTATTGTCACTTAAGCGACTATCTATCATAAGGGTTTAGTCTCCTTCTGTGCTATCCTTATTTGGATATCCTTATTATTTAAGATAACTAAGCTTGCTTAAAGTTATAATTGCCTTACTAATCCTTTGACCATTAAGTGGCAAAAAAAAAAGAAGGGAAAAAATTGGATTTTAGGCATTGAACCAGCAGAATACTTAAGTACATCCCTAAATGCTTTACCAAATAACACTCAGATGACAGGAGTTATGCCCCTGAAGTTCCTGTACAGTCACCTTCTTTTATGGAGCTCTGCCCTGTGACAGATCTTGCAAAGAGATAAAATACTTTAACATCAGGCTGAAGTGCTTTAGAGTTATGTGGCTCCTGAACGTGACAGATCTATAGAGCTCCTTAACAGAGATGAGTTAAGAAAGTTGGTGAATTAAAATCTTTTACATAAAAAATGAAGGCTGCAAGTACACCATGGCAGATCCTCTGTATTGCTTGGTAATATTTGGACACCTGAAAAATACCAAGTCCTTGAAGGTGTAATCCTTACAGCTGAAAGCAGAGATTTTTAAACATTTAGATATCCTCTTTTGCAGTCAATTAAGATTTTGCTTTATTTTGTTCTGCTTTGCTTTTGTAGTCAATATGCTCCTGAGAATACACCCTAATGTACTTTTTAGAATATAGTTTAAAATAAAAAAATACAGTATTTAGTAAACCTACTAGGAAATCTTTATCCAAGAAATTCAGGATCTATTACTCAATCACAATTTAACTAACTCATTTCACAATTTACGTTTGATAATAGCACTAAAAAAGCATAACAGGAGCAAGAATACTACTAGTCATATCAGTTTAGATGTTTACATGGCATGTATAGGAGAGGTGAAAAGCAGTTGGCATTTATCAGATGCAATATTATTTTTAATTACAGCTGAGAAGTAGTTAGGTTATTTACTGGTTTCTGAGAACTGGTGAGTCATACAAAAAAACCTCAAAGTACTAATTAAATAAGATAGTAAACTAACCCAGCTTCCAAGTGAGGAAAACAGACATGATTTTATATTAAATATACAGAAAGCCTGAAAATAAAATTCATACTTTCTATACAACACCATCTTGAAAGTTGATGAAACAGTAAATGCAGTATATCTAAATATTGATGTAAGATAACACTAGAGTTACGTACCTCAGCAGTACCTTAGTAAAGAAAACATCCATCAACCATCTGACCATTCAATACTTTGGTCAGGCTCTTGTTCCAGAGTAAATATTTTTCCTTTAGTAGCTGAAAGGCAGCATTATATCCTCAGGTAGTAGACTAAGAACAAATCAGTTTTATAGTACAAAGTGGCAAGGTGAAATACACGCCACAGCTTCATATAATGCCTGCTAACAGTGGACATATTTTTTGTAGCCATATTTTAATCTGATACTCCTTAAAGAGTGGAAACCACTCTTTTGATTATCCTTCTTGTTCCTTCCACTGGAATATTTCAGTATGCACATAGGCCCAGACTGAGGTAAAAAGAATGAGACCAACAACCAATGATTGCTTTTTCTTTGTATTATTCAGACTTGGGAGTTCAATGTACTGATTGCTCTGCACCAATGAAAATGTACTACTCAAGGATTTAGAATAGATATTTGTTTATTCCTGTGGCTATACCCATCAAAAATCCAGATGGGTCTCAATTTCCAGTTTACAACCTAACATACATTCTTCCCCAGTTTAGGCTGTGTCAGATTACTGCTGACTGTTTTTTAAATACAATTTAATAACATCTTCTCTTTACTACTGCTCCTGAGAGCAATTACCAAATGTTGGTTTCTTACTGTCTATCATTTTGCATTTTTTTAAAATACCTTGGTAGTGTTCTGGTAATCCCTTAATCTTACTCTAAACTACAAATACACCACCAGTCCCATTGATAATATTCCAAAAATCACTTTCTATCAAGAATTATTGACAAATTCATGGGGGTTCCAGACCAAACTCGAGGTACAAGCCACGTCTCCTTGAATGACTTGCTTCTGTGCATCTTGCATCTTAACACAGTGAAGTGTCCCCATTGCCTTATCTGCTTACCACGGAATTTTTTCAGTATCAACCAAGGCATGAAATACAGTGTTTCTTATTCTCCCTGAAAGATAATAAAATATAGAAACCCAATGTTGCTCCAAAAGTGCATTCTTTAAAGAGTTTCTCTTTTTTATTTTTGTTGAAATAGATGCGAACTATGAAGCTATCTACATGAGATGATAGATGCAGTTTGGAGAACCATCTTTCTTAAATTTATTTTGTGAAGCATTATAATCTTTTGGAAAGAATAGAAAGACTGTTCGTTCTCAATTTATAAACAGAAGAAATACTTAAAACTTTGTGCATAATGTACAAAAAAGGTGAAATATCTAAAAAATATCATTAAGTTTTTCTCTAAAATAAAGTGCATTTGTGCTAGCAAGCAGTACAGTTCAAAACCAGTATTTCTATTCAATACTAAGATACATATTTCCCCGCAAATAGCAGTGAAGTGGAAAAACATGAGGCTTTTGCTGTCATATTCAGACATATTTACTTTTAGAGATAGAGTTAGAACAAATCTGTTTTAATTTAGGTATCCAAAAGTTAGATGTCAAATTCTGAGTCCTCAAAAATGTCTTTATTTGCTCAATAACACTACAGTAATTTTCAGAATAATTTTCATTTCAAGGTGTGTCAGGTGTGTCAAAGTGTGAAAAATCTACTGCAGATTCTTCAATAACTGTAAAAGGGGTCATTGTAAATTTGTTCAGACTTAAATATCAAATTACTAGATATCTAATAGCTAATAGCTGGTAAATGCCAAATAGATAAAAATGTGATTCTTCTATTAAAACCCACAAATTTTAACAAGGGAAGAAAATAACAACAACAAAAATATTGCAAGTATGATTTCTTACATTTCTTTTATAAAAAACTTGTCTTAACAGTGTGGCAACACAGGTTTTTAGATCAAATGCAACCACAAGAAGATAGGTATGAAAGATTTTGAGAAGAGTGAGCACTAGTGGGAATAACAAAGTGCTTGTCTCTTTAAATGCTTTCTCTTCTTTCTATTAGAAGTGATATTGTGCTACACATACTCCAGATGATCAGCTATATTGCATTAATATTACACAGAAATCCTGAAAGCATTTTTACTTGGACTTAACCTCGAAGGAAACATGAGAACATCTGACATTTACTTCCTTTACACTTAAGAAAATGTTTTTCTCTGTTTCAAGTTGTGGAAACTCTTGATGAGCTGTAAATAAGGTTCCACAATTATCACTTCATGATGTAGAGTGTTGCAACTGAAAAGGGAGTCTGCAACAAAATTTATAAGTATAGTTTTACCAAGAATGCTGTGACTTAAGTTTTTGGTTCAGTTCCAGGATCTGATGTAGCCTTGACTGTGTGGTCTTTGGCCACATCTGTAGAAATAGAGATGATACTTACTTCCCTGTCTCTATGGGATTTTCTAATAATAAATGGACTAATGTTTGTGAAACATGAAAATGTTGCATTGATGGTGGTCATGCAAAAGACAAAAAGAATATCAGTTTGTTAAAAAATGATTTGGCTCTAATTGAAATAAATATCTACAAAAAGTCTAGGGAGTTAAAAATTCAAACTATTTTGTGTGTGATCTAAAGAATACAGACAGCATAGATGGAGTTAATTTGGTTTTATATTATTATCACAGAGTCTATAGCTATTATAGTCCTTTATTATATCAAGTACAGAGAAAAACAGCTGCCTTTGTTTTGAATAACAATGTTATTAACAGTCAAGCTCCTGAACTGACCTAATTATTTTAGCATAGGAATAGAAACCTAGTATTTCTTTAAAGGGGTAAAAGTAAAGGATCCTGATAAGAATTAAAATGTTTCTTCGTATTATGCATATGTTATACATGATACTTTAGGATACTTGCTTAAGCCTGTTGCTACAAAAGGGAATGAGCAAATTGTTTTAATGACTTGACATTTGAGAGAGGTACATATTTTAGGCAAAAGGTGTAGCACTGAGCACATTTTTAGCAAAGATATACTCCTAACATAATGATACTCACTGTATATTTCAAATAAAGTTGTTCCTTTCCCATGACAAAGGCCTGAACTGCACAGAGGGAAATTACCCCATGTTTCTGTAAAAGTAAAAATACCTAACTTCTCTCAAAGAAAATACAGGCAATTTTCTTTTCCATGACCATCAGAAACAGAGAAGCCTTTTTCCTACAATTCTATGTCTTGTGGTTGATTGCTGTTTCTGATTGAAGTTTCTATTGTTGGCTGAAGTATTTATAAGGTGTCTCTGGCTATGTCTAGGTGATGTCTGATCCAGCAGCCAGCCAGGCTTCCAAGACTACCCACCTGAGCTCCTCATCTGCCTCTATCAGGACTATGTCATATCTCCACTCTGTTATCCACACAGATAGAATCTTATTACTCATCCCAAGGAGTTTCCATCATGAATGATCAGGGAATCAAAATTCCAGTGGTATATGCCAGGATGCAATATAGATCAACTGAGATTATCCTTATGAGTGTGAACTCATAAAGAAGGTATTGGTGCCTGCCTCAGCTTCTCTGTCAGACAGGGCAGCCGTATGCTCCTCCTCCTCTCTCCATTTGCTACTTTCACAAAAGATATAAACAATACTTTTTTAAAAAAACTTTTTCAACATTTTTTTATTTAAGCTAGGATTGGATTAAAAACTTACTGGGGGCAATACAATTAAAAGCATTATACACCCACATATATGTACAACATAACTCCATGAACCTAGTTTCAATATAATGCAAGTATGCAAAGCTGGATGGTGAATGAAAAAATAGGCTATGTATTATTGTGATAAAATATGTACCTTTTTACTTTTGTCCTTTTTTGTCCTTTTACTACTAACCCAGGCATTCGTGTGGCGCAGAACTCCACATGTAGGTCTAGAAATCTTCTATAACAAAAAAACTGCATGTAACTCCATCCAGAAAACTGGTTCTGCAGCTGAGAAATACAAAGAAATGGAGTTCAACACAACATGCAAATTCAAGTGTGTTACTGTAAAGAAAAGTGTGGGTATATAGTTATCCATGGCAGAGGAAATTCTTGCAAGAAGTAATGAATCTACAGATAGATTTTAATTACACTTATTTATAAAAATAAACTCAGAAAATCATATTCTGTGAAACGGTTCAGATTAAAATCTTCACTGTCTCATTGATGGATAAAATTGATTTCAGGCTTTGTAACACAAAGACTACAAAAGAAACACTTGATTATTTTTAAATTACAGATGCTCATGATATCGAGTGTACTGGTGGAGTGTGTATTATGAATATTTACTCAATTTCACCATCTATTACTTAGAGGTAATTTTTTCTATTTAAAATGACAGCTGTGATTTCTAAATCAAATTCTCAGGTAAAGAGGAGGGAATTCTTTTGGCAAAGACAAGTGCTAGCGTAAAGCAATTCCATGCAAGATGGAGGGAGCGTTTACAAGCAGATGTTGACTTTGTTGAAACTGTAGCAGTCTTGTATGTTTGTCATAGAGAGCTATCTATGAGAAAAGAATTTGCTGCTGGTTTATAGTTTTCTAGAAGGAGTATTCCTTGTGTCAATTCAGAACTTTAATTTGTTGAATTATTTATTTATTTGACAACAATTCTCAAGAAGTTAAAACCAACAAAATCTTATCAAATAAAAAGTGAGCCTCCCTTACCATTGTACTCCAACTCTAAAAACTGTTAAAAAAAAATAAAATCTTGTAAATGCTTGTCGGCAAATGAATATTAGTGGTAAGCTTTCTGAGAAGGTGCAGATCTGGAGTTCCCCGTAGAAATTCTGCTGGTTTTCCCCTAGTCCTGATATTTAACTCTCTCTCTGGTAATAGTTAGGCTTTATTATTATAAAAGGGAGATTTTGACAGGAGTATTTGAGGCTATAACCAGGATTTAGACCACATGATTTAAAGCCGAATATAAAGTGGAAGAATAACTTAAGACTTCAAAAGTGAGATGTGAAAAGTGTCCTTCATTCTCCTAGTCTAGCAAACATTGCCAAAATCTTAATTAATTTTCATGGAAAGTGAGGTAGTGAAATGCCTAACACATTAAACATTGTGTTAAAATGCTTTAACACTGTTTTTAATGTTAATGTTGTTCTTTCTGCTTAGGGGAACAAGAGTTAAAATCTGTGGTAGGAAATCTGTTTTATTTCTCCTCAGGAAACCATTAAAGTCCTTTTATCACAAGTGAAGAAGGTGAAAATGGAAAGAAAATTTGGCAATTCCCATGAAAACAAAGAAAATATACCTTTATCTGCACTGGGCAATATGTTGTTCCAGTCCAGTTCTCACCAAATTTTTCTGGAGTTAACCTTGAGAAAAAGACAGTTAATGTGTTTGTGTAGGACATGACGGATTAACTTCTCTCAAAGAGCAGTACAAAAGCTGAGTTAGGGAAAGCATGGTAAATTGAAATCCCAACTGATTTGATAGAAAGTTCCTATGATGATATTGTTTGTTGCCAAGAGTAGAAAGAATTTGCCAAAGCCATATATTTAGAGGAAACTTCTCCACCTAGAATTATAATATGTGACAGCCCAGTTTCTTCTGTGTTGTTTTCTTAAGGAATTCACACAACCTGTGTGGTACTAAGATCAAGTAATGGTTAAGTCTCAATACATCCCAAGGCAGTTCATGGACAGTTTTGGCTCTGTTAATGGCTCCTCCAAAAAAAGCTATAAATGTTTCTAGCTTTTTTTAACAGTGCTATCAGTGATACTCCTGTCTACAAATGAATCCCTCTTACCCTTTCTGTAGTATTCCCCTCAATATTTTTGTTTAGACCTACCCATTGATAGTAAGTGAAAAGCATTTGGAAGCTTTTTTAAAGACTTAGAAAGAGATGCTAGTTTTGATCAAATCTTCCATCACAAATATACACATTAAAGTTCTATATGTACCCCATCTATAAACAGTGCCACACTACATCACCTTTATGGTCAAATCAAATACTATTACCACCATAGTTCTTATCAGAAAGGACCATAAACTGAGACTGAACCATAGAAAAAGCTTTCATTTAGGTTACAGGTATCTAGGATTAGACTCAGTGCAGGTCTGTATGGATGTCATCTAAATTTGAAAACTAACTTATTCTTTGCTTTGCTTCAGAATCTAGGGAGAGATTAACCTGTCAGATTAAGATGTGAAAATGTATGTGTCTATAGGTAAATGAGGTGCCTAAGTCAATGGAGATCTACAGTTTGATGCAGTAGCCTCAACTTACTTTTACTAAATCTAAATCTGCTTCTATTTAAGATACCCTAAGATAACCTGTTAGACAGGTTGACCTAAGGTAACCTTCAGTCCTCAGGTCAGGAAGGCTCAGATTCCCCCACAGTTCCTCACCAAATCTGGAAGCCTTATGCTGAACGTTTTAAAATCCCACAGACATCATAGGTATCATTATATTTCACAAACAATATAGAGCAGGAATGTAACATCTAAGCAGCCCATCAGCAGTTAGCTTTAGGGTCTGAATCAGCAGTTTTTTCACTCAAATACCTTGCATGTTGTGTATGCTGAGAATGCCTAATGAAGATTTGCAGCATCAGGTTCCCCAAAAATGTTGCCATTCCTGCTTTCTTTTCTGTGAAGGTGACCAGGTGATGTGATGTTGCTTCTCTTTTATATAGTACCCTAGTGGTCAGAGTAATAGGAAAGAGAAAATGAGAACTTCCTGCTTCTGCACTGTCTTCAGTATGTAGAAACTCATGCCTTCTACTTCCTACCAGTGTGCCATGATCTACAATTGATCCTGAGTACTCCTCATCCATCCTAGAATCATAGGATGCTTAGAGTTGGAAGGGACCTTAAAGATCATGGAGTTCCAAACCCCCCTGCCATGGGCAGGGACACCTCCCGCTAGACCAGATTGTTCAAAGCCCCATCCAGCTTGGCCTTCAACAATCCCAGGGATGGGGCTCCTACAGCTTCTTTGGGCAACCTTTTCCAGTGTCTCACCTCTTTTAAAGTATAATGCAGAATGGAACATTGACTTGGTCAAAGAGATACAATATTGCAGTCAGGGAGCTCATCTGACTCTTATTGCAGATATAACAATTTACATTGCTAACAATGAATGGATAAAGCACCCTTTCTACATCTTGTTTTGAAATAGGATGCCCACAGAAAATGTTGCACAAAACTGTGTTACTGATGTGTATTAGGCATTCTTAAGAGAAAAAGGCAGACTAACATGTATGGTGATGTTCATTGACCAAATTTATACTGTAGGTGTCTTCATCAAAGCTACCTGAAGTTCTCTTTTCAGTCAATAGGGAGAAATAGGTTGGTCTAAGGCACAACATAGCTGATAAAATAGATATTTATAAATAAATGATACTAGATAAGTCATCCCCACAATGAGATACAGTCCATCTAATTTTAGAAATCTAAGTTAGGAACAGATAACCTCCCTCTGGAAACTTTAAAGGGAAGTTTTTAGGCTGGCTGTGCAAGGAATGTAAAAGCTTGATGTAATAATTGTCTTCATTAGGTCCCTATAATGAAAGCAAAAGTTATGCAGTATTCTGCTGTATCTACTGTTCCATTGCTGCACCTTAATGGAACCCATTTAGATAGGAAATAAATACTGAGACGTTTGAACTGGCTCAGGGCATGTTCAGAAGCATAACTCCAAGTTACTTAGGAAATTCAGTGAAACAGGAAGGTATTTAGCAAATAGAGAGTTTTTCATGTGAGAAGTATTTGGGATATGATATTTTACTTTAGTTTTGGACTCACTTATCTCTAAGACTTTTGTTAGCTATCACCTTACTCTCTCAATACACTGCAGATGGACTTTGCTGCCTAATGCAGTATTCTAGATTCTGTGCCAGTGGCTGATGGCATAAGATATGAGATGTTGTTTTTGGGTATTGACATCCTTGACTGGTTGTATTTCCACAATCAAGAGACTGATAGGAAAAGTCTCAGCTCCTGAAGAAAATAATATGAGACTATTACACACAAGTAAAAACAGAAGGCTTGTATAAAGTACAGTTTTAATGACATTTTTTATTATCACAGTACATAGGGTGTTTTGTCCTCTGAAAATATGAATAAGGTCATCAGTTTCTTCGTCTGCCAGTTTCTTCATCTTCAAACGGTCATTCATGGATTTGATGATAGAAGAATGTTTATATATAAGGCCCTTTTGAATGGCTTCTTGAAAGTCTTGGTTATTTGTAAAGGTATGAAGACTTGCAATAAGGTACAGCTGCCATGCCAGTCTGTTTCTACGATAGTATGCCTTATAAGTATACACTTGTACAATAAGCTAAACCCTGTATAATTTATCTGCCTATTGCCCTTTAATAACCATTATGAACTGGAGCTACAGTGCAGATTTAAGGCTCTTATTGCCACATGTTGCTATTTCTGTAATACGATGTGCCATATGGAGCAGCTGATGATCAATTAGTATTGACCCTACTGTGTGTTTTGCCACCTCCCACCCACTTGTAGGTTGCTAAAACAAGTCTTGACTTGCATCATTTTACTCTGCAAACACGGCATCTTGTTTTGCAAAATGACCATCTCAGTCTTACAAAAGTGAGGACAGAGTCCATTTACTCAACTCACAAGTGTATTAACATAATAGATGTGATTCTTTTTGCTTATGCATCATGTTTGCAAATTTTGTTCTCCATGTAATTTTGCAGTGAGGAAGTTCTTTGTAGTAGCTGATCTCTTCTGCAAAGGGTCCATTTTTATCTTAATTCTTAGTTTGGAGCATTGACCTGAGAAACTAATTTTGCCTAGTTGTTGGCTTGTAATTCCTGGTGTACCCTTGTGGATATATCCTTTGTGGTGGCAAGAATGAAAATTGTAAACTTCCAGAACAGTCAGACTTAAACATCTGTCCAAGTAACACAGGAAATTATCCATCTCCTCTTGTTTCTGGTAGTTCTGGGTAAATTCCTGAGATGAATTTTCTCTCTAACACCTGGAGTGCATTTGTAACATTAGACATGGCTCTGTTCCAACAGTACAACTACATCATCTTAGAGAAGTTCATGCAGCTAAATGTAACTGCTTCTGATAATAAAAAATGTCTCCACATTTTTATTGGAATCATTTGTGTATAGAACATGCAATTCTGTTGATGTTCA
Organism: Pedionomus torquatus; assembly: GCA_013398155.1. Taxonomy (NCBI): domain Eukaryota; kingdom Metazoa; phylum Chordata; class Aves; order Charadriiformes; family Pedionomidae; genus Pedionomus; species Pedionomus torquatus. The sequence continues at coordinate 19,542 of VZRU01012793.1, forward strand.
GATTAACTACACCATTATTTAGAAACTTGGAAGTGTTTCTTTTCACACTGTGTAATAACCTTTTGGTTGATTTGGCCCCAACGGAAGATTTAGCCCAAAGTATATACTTAGAAAAGATAACATCTGTGCCTGTAAAAACCTTGCAGAAAAATTTTCAGAAAAGGCAATTAAATAATGCAGAACATTTGTGACTAGGTAAACTCCATGAGGGATTCACGATAGAATCAGTACCTTTGTGACATAACATTCATGGCAATATATAGTCTTTAACCAGCAATTTCACAAAAGGCTCAGAGTATGAGTTTCAATAAAAAGGAAAAGTTTCAAAAGAGTATTCATCTAAACAATTTGAATGTTAAAATACTGTTTAGTTAGAGAAATAAAGAATAATTTAAATATCATAGTAGGAAGACTAATGATTATTCAGCTTCACAAAAAGTCTGACTTACAAAGAACACTGTATCCTCCTGACAAATCAGCTGATGAGTGGGTGTCTAACTTATTAAGAAACTGATTCATGCCTTTTAAAATATGGAGGAAATTTGAAAATGTATTAGCATTTAAGCTTATTGCACATAATTACAGAATATATGAAATTAAAATTCATATTTAGGAATGGAATAGGTGACTGCTTTTGTCTCATGTGGAATTTACACTAGTATTCAATACTAAGAAGAGTTCAATTTTCGTATATCACAAAGAACTTTGACACCATCATTTAACATGGCATTTATATAAAATGTGGCTTTTTAGAACTACAATTCAATCTAGTAGCTCCCATATCCTCATTTAGTTTTCAACAGAACAGACTCCAGCATGGCAAGGCCTATTACCCAAGATCTCAGTCTTGCAACATTTTACACACACAATTAACTTCAAGCACATAACTACTCATGTTGCATCTATATACACAAATGTGTATATGTTCGATAAAGTCCTCAATCAGTACAGTGGGCCAGATTTTGAGTTATGATTTGGCATATAGTATATTTGCACATTGTATATATTTTAGGTATATTTATGTTCATAAATACATGTTTGTAGCTAGAATTTTCCCAGCCAGTTGGAAAAAAAAAAAGCATGTTCTAGAATCAGGCTTATCTAGTGTCTCTTTCCCTCCTTGGCTGTTTAACTCAGTCATGTTTATAAAGAGTAGAAGACTAAGATGGGCCTATAAAATAGGAAATTCTAAAGTGAAGGTCCAGAATGAGATCTATACTCTTCGAGAAAGTGTTCAAGTCAAGCTGTAGGTCCTATGTCATTTTTTGCTGCCTGTGAATATCTCAGATGCTATATATCACTTCAAACTGTATTAGATACCTATGATTAGCTGGCTGAACTGAGTTCACTATTACATGTAGGCACCTACGCTGTGGATGTGTAAATTAAAATAAGACAAATCCCACCCACAGCTATAGCAAACTTAGAACACAGACAATGAGGAACACTCACTTCAAATTTGTTAGGGATGACCTGAAGCAAAAGCCAACAATGTTCCATAATACTTATCCTACTTTGTACAATATATGTTGTTAATGTCCAGATGGTACAGATAGTAAGAGTCAGTGCAAGAAACACCCCTGAAATAGGAAAAAATAAAGCTGTGCTTCCATGGGTCAATCTAATGGTCTGCTGCTGCCAGCAGCAGGGGTTCTTCTCTTTCCGTGTTCTTCTGTCCTTCCACCTTCCTTTCTTGTTGTGCAGGTTCACCTTTTCTTCCATGCCAAGTACATCCAGACACTTCCAGGATTTGATTAAAATTACTAATTCAGCTGAAAACAATGTCATCTTGGCTTTACAATTTAGTTTTCCATCGATTCATCATGCTGAACAAATTTACAAATGAGTCCCAAAAGATTCAGATACAGCAGCTGAAGTGGGAAAAAAGGAAGGGAAGGGAAAGGAAGGGAAGGGAAGGGAAGGGAAGGGAAGGGGTGTAGTCTCAGACAGGAAAA